>DWMZ01005988.1:0-10592 GCA_018249855.1 Eueides tales michaeli | reverse complement strand
TGCTAGTTCTCTCTACGTACCCTGTCTTCCGCGGGATACAGCGTGAAGCTGAAAAAATAAATGTTTTGTATATTTATAAGAATTAGTCGCAGGTCACAGCGCAGAGGCAGAAGTGTGTGACAGTAAAGTCATCAGGCTGTGCATTAGATTTCCAATCGAGGAAATTTAGTTTTTCATATTTTTTCTATTGTTCTGGTAACAATGAAAAGCGCGGCGTAGAATTCCACCATTCAACATACAATGCTTCAAATCATCAAATCATCCACATTGCAGAGTAGACAGAGGGAACTAAAGTTTCCTCTGTATACTCTGCAATGTGGATACAACGTGAAGTCCAAAAACAAATAACAATTATTGCCGTGTGATGCCGGCTTAGAATAGGATCACCCTGGTTCTGATGGTGTCGTAAGAGGCGGCTAAAGTACGTGTCCCACACGTACTTTAGCCGCGAGTCACGTTGTCAGCAATGGCAACACACATGGTCAGACTCGACCGGATTATTACCACCTCCGGCATTTAAGACCGGCGTTAAGTAGTGGCTTTGGCCACTGCGTTTCGCATTGGGTAATGCCGGGCCACGGTGCATATACACCTTATAGATCGGCAACGCATCTGTAGTTCCTCTGGTGCCGTACACGGGGCCATGGGCGGCGGTGTTCACTTACCATCAGGTGACCTGTACGCTCGCTTCCAGTGTCTTACTATAAAAAAAAAGAAGGTCGTTGTGGTACAGCGGAACAGTAGTCAGGTGTAAAAGCGAAGGTTGTGAGTCCGATTCCTATTTGGCGAAAAGAATATATTGAATTTAAATTTATTTCCCAGCTCTACTAACTAAGGTAATGTCTCAAAAAATTGAATTAAGAAAAATGAAGAACGTATCCTATCACTAAGATTAATTATTAATATGTTATATAAATCTCTAAATACACTAAAATGTGTGTAGAACTAAGGTTAATAGTAATTAATATGTTATATAAATCTCTAAATACACTAAAATGTGTGTAGAACTAAGGTTCTAAGTAAATAAAAATAAAAAATAAGGCCCACTGTATCTCAGACATTGTATGTTGGGTGGTAGGACCGCGCCTTGCCTTGTTACCAGAAACAAAACAAGGCATTACTTCTGGTTACGAGGTAAAGCGCCGTTCCTCCACGCAATGTAAGCCGCCGTTCCTGCACGCAATGTAAGTACCATGTATTCTGTACAGTATAGTATACAGTATTACTAAAAAAATAATTTATGATTATAATAATTTACCATAAGCCAGTTATTAAATTACTTTCTTAGTACATAAACGTATACACATACAAAAAAAAAGTACTTAAACGATTGTCACAAGAAAAAATATGTAATGTTGACATTGGAGTGGAAATATTACACATTAAGAACACCCGGCGAATAATTTATTCCTTTCTTTGTATGTATGTATATAAAAATGGTATATTAGTTAAACGTTATTTTTTTAGTACTCAACTTCACGCTGTATTTCGCACACGGCAGGGTAGGCAAAGGGAACTTAGTGCTATGACACTTCGTTCTGTTCCTAACTTTTATGAAATTAATTTATTTATAAATATTTGGTTGTATTCTATTAATGTTTAAAATGTTTGATTTTACAGCTAAATATTAACCACCAATTGATTTATAATCTATTTACAGGCACTACGTTCTTTCTAAGATACTTCCGCTCCCTAATTTTCCGCCGAATTAGAGGCATTGCGTGTTCAACGGCGGAACTCAACGCTGCATTTTGTCTTGTTACCAGAGCGATCAAAAAAACAAACATTAAAATTGAAAATATTACATATTTCATTTCCTCCAGAGGAGATTGAACCAACAACCTGTAAATTATTTTTAGACGCAAATCAAATTTATAAATCAAGAAAACTAAATAAAAAGTTTTTTTCCTATTTTTTCCTTATAACTAATAGACATACTATAATCATACTTGAGATCAATTTATCCATTATCAGTAACACCAAATTAACGGAACTCTTAAACTGCACTTGTTATGCAAATTTTTCTTCATGAATTTCTAACTATAACCTTAATTTTAATAAAACAAAAAAGGGGCAACAATGAAAAAAAAACTTGTAACTATTTTAGGGTTATATAACCTATTCATCGCCAATCTCCATTAAATTTTCTGGACATTCACATTCCCGGCATATCATCAAAAACTCATCTTCTGTTTCCATCTTCTCTAGTAAGCGAAACATTTGAGGTTAAAAATGTTCATAGCTCATGTCTGCTTACAACAAAAAACATGAAAATGTCAAAATTTATAAAACCATACTATTATACATAAAATCAAGTAATAAGACAAAAATAACATGAAAAATTTACCCAGGTATTCATTTTCTTTTATAGATTTTTTTCAAAAGTGTATCCTAATATTAAGTTTTCTTAATAAACACTACAATAGCTCAGAAATACTTAAAACATGTTTTCCACCCATTTTCTCGCAATTTGAGACAGAGATATGAAATTTATTTAGATAGCGGATATCGATTTAATAATATATTGTTTACTTATCGTCTGAACTTATAATATTCTATCACAATATCCAATTGACTAATTAAAATTTTGATAACTTGAACAAGACTTGTGAAGACTGTATCTGGCATATCGTAAAATATCAGAGGTAATGGAACTTGTTAATGTAAAATAGGTGTAACCAAAAATCTATTGCATATAGTTTGTATGAAATACGTGGCGCGGCGCGGCATAATAGAAGTACGCGGCGTTGAGTTCCGTCACTCAACTCGTGATATCTCAAATTCGTGATGAAAGTGGGGAATGTTCCAATAGGTTCCCAAATTCCGTATGCTTAATCTGCCATAACAAAACAATTATAAAAGAACAATTTATATTTTTGAGTAAATTAAATATGATGATGAAGGCCCGCTCGGTTGTTGACGTGTCTGAGGATTGTTCTTGTGTAAAGATACATATATGTGACTGTAAACACGTTGTGGGTTCGGTATCTTTTCGATTAAATCAATGTATTAATATTTTCATTTCCATACACTGGTTACGAGACGCGACGTTGAGTTCCACCACTCAGCATACCTTGCTTCAAGAATTAGGAGAAAAGTAGGGAACGTAATTGTCATAGTGAAATTAGAGAGTCTTAACACCAGGTTCCCAAGTCCCTTCTGCCTTCCTTTCCCTTCCTTCCATATATGCGGAATAAAGTGTGAAGAAAAAAAACAGAAAATGATTATAATAAAGTTTGTTTGTTATATCTCTATACATGGCAATTTTTTGGACATATCGCCGCCGGATTTGTTTTGCAAATGATTACCTACAAAGAAAACAAGACAATTACTACGGTATTAGTGTTGATGTGTAATTAGTAAAGCGAGATTGCGCTTTGTGAACAAGTCGCGAATATATTTCGTACAGTCAGTACAGTCCGCGAGACGTAAGCTGAGCTTTGCGTTTGTTGGGCGACCATCAAAAGTACAGTCAACATTTTTTTTCTACAGAATTCTGGAGGCATCTCGTGTTGATTATCTAAAAATATA
The DNA here is from genome assembly GCA_018249855.1 of Eueides tales michaeli. Taxonomy (NCBI): domain Eukaryota; kingdom Metazoa; phylum Arthropoda; class Insecta; order Lepidoptera; family Nymphalidae; genus Eueides; species Eueides tales. The sequence goes on along the minus strand of DWMZ01005988.1, from coordinate 7,061 downwards.
CATATAAATTTTATTTCTTTTTCACCATTATTATCGTTTTTGTTGTGTTGTTATATCATCAAGTACAGTGTCCGGTTATATCATCAAGTACAGTGTTTTGACTATATGTTTATTCTTATGCCAAATTTATATCACTTTTAGTGAATTAAATAGAAACAAAAATACATATGTTATTGCTACCTAATGCTAATGTGCCAAAAAGCAGTATTTACCAGTTAAAACCAAATATTGTTATACCTACACTATTTGCGTACATTGGTGATTACAATAGTTATGATAACGAGTTTGTTAACTTGAAGGCATCGATTTTGATTCTGTTCTGTTCTTTTATTATAGCATTCTAAAAGTGCCACTGAAAGAATAATCACTTGGCCAGTATCACATAATAAGCGGAACATACGAACAAGTTGTAAGGTAAGAAATATATAATGTTATATAATAGAAGCATGAGTAAAATGAAATCTCCTTAAAATGGCAATTTTAAACATAAAATACGATTGAATCGATAGAGGTATTTTAATAACACTCATTTCATCTTGTAGTTTAGGCAATGTTAAGAATTACAGATAAAATGTGGTGAGCAACTTTTCGCTCTCCTCAATTTTCACGCGGTATTCCGCATTTGCCAGGATAGGCAGAGGGAACTTGGAAACCCAGTGTTAAAATACTCCGTTCTGTTCCCCACTTACCGCTGAATTAGAGACAATTCGTGTTGAGTGGCGGAACTACCGTGCATTGTCTCGATACCAAAGGGAAGAAATAAAAACAATAACGATTTCTTTTGAAAGTATTAAATATTTCACTTCTTCGAGTAGTTATCGAACCCAGAACCTGTCGTTTACAGTCACAGGCTTGTGCCTTTGCGTCATATGCCTATTTCCATAATTAGACTTTAAGATACAAAAATATATTCCAGCAAACTTACACTTTATAACAAAAGAACATTTAAAAAACATAACACTACGTAAACTACAGATTAATCTTAGTAATTTGATAGGTTTATGTAAATTGAAACTATTCACACTTCATTAATATGTATGTATATCCGAGTAATAATTACGAATTGACTGATAATGGTGAATTTATTGCCAACGAGCGTCGAGTGTCTCATAGCACCTGTTCGAAATAAATTTCGTTTTCAAAAAGTTAGTAAGTCTTTTATGGGACATGGTACACTTATGTATATTTAAATTTCACAAGTGATTTTAGAATTGCCACTTCAAAGATTTAAAGTGAAAGTTAAAAATATATTGTTTGGCAATAATATTACATATTTACTTTAATTTATATTTTAAAAAGAGCAACTGTTGAGTTTCTCGCCGGCTCTCCTCGGTAGACCCGCCTTCCGAGCCGGTGGTAGCTTCTTGTAGGACTGATACTACAGACATTTCTATGTAACTTGACGATTGAAAAGTGCTTGTAATGGCCTAATTGAATAAAGAATATTTGATTTTGATAAGTATGAATGAAATCTATAAATCAATTCATCAGGATACGCAAAATATCGGTCTCAATTCATATGTTTTGTTTTTCAAGTAGTATAGCAGGGCTGGCAAGGGGAACCTAGGCATCTAGTCCTAAGAAACTTCGTTACAATTAAGATACTTCTGATCCCCACTTTCCCTCGAGTTTTTAAAGAGCAGAACACAACATTTCCTCGAGTTGGGATCGAATCCACAACCGGTCGCATTTACGAACGCTTGTACCTTTCCGTTACGACTGATCTCAATGAATATATAATGTAAATAAAAGCCAATTCACCATGTCACAATAGAAATTGTACTAAATTATCATTTTCGATGGACACAAAATGAAATAGTCCTATATTAATAAATTAAAATTTACTTGCTATATTTTAATTTAACACTATTAGCAGCTTAAGATGAGGTAATGATTCTTTTGGTCGATGATTTTTAAAAATCTTATGTCGTTTTCTGGATTGCGATCTTAATCATCATTATATTAATTTGTAAAGTATGTTGTAAAAAATGAAAAAGAATGAGGGGCTTAACATTAATAACACACTATTAAATGCATTACGCTGTATGAGCTTCATGCTGTATCCCGCACACAGCAAAAGAAAGTGGGGAAACTCTGTCTTTCCGTTATGTGCGGCGTACAGCGTGAACTTTAAAAATAAATAATACGGCGTTACAAAGCTAGTTACATACGTAGACAGGTTAACAATAAGATAGCAATAGTTTCATTCCAGACGATGAAGCAGTGAGGCCGCGCTATTTACGGTACAAATGAAGATCATTCATTTAATCGTTATGTCGCTTGTAAAGGAAATTACAACTTCAACATTTAGTTTTATGTCTTGCATCTAATAGTTTTTTTTTGCCCAGCCTGTAAAGGAAATATCTAATCTTGTGAGTGTTCATCGCGAGCAGCGATTTTTGAGTTATTGTTTTTTTAAGAATAACTTAATTACCATTTTTCATTGAAAATTCCTTCGAGTTATTATAATCCACCACGACTATTATGCTTAGTTCACAACTCACCTTTTTATCAATATTATATAAATATACATTCATTTTTCTTTTTTATAAATTCACGTTCTACGATATCACATAATAGGATAGAGGGGAACATGGAAGACACTATGTTCCCATTAAGACTATTCGATTCTCCACTTTCCTTTGACACACACTCATACCTACGTACATATATCTATCTTCAATCTCGAGGGGCCATAGCAAGCGAACACAGTCACCAAGTCTATTTGACATGTCGTACGAATAACAAGCTGAAATAACTCAATCGTAGCGTCGTATCTCAGGCATTTGGGATTTAACAAAGTTTTAAAGGTAAGAATGGTTTGGGGCTCAAATCTTAATTATGGGGTGGATATTTCTTTAATTTTTTTGAAATATGTATAGAATAATATAGGTTTATTATTATTAACGTACCTAATAGTTATTTTGATATATTATATAAAATTTTATAATAGGTTTTCTTATCATCTACATTCAAGGCATTGGTAGAAATTTCTCTTGCAGCTATGTTATCTGCTACACATCTTTCTGTCATTATACATTTTATGTATTTTATTTCTTGTGTGAAAGTACAACATATTTTTGCTTAAATAAAACATTAAATTTAAATAAATCAGTATTAGTTATAATTTGCCGATTGCACCTTGACGTGCAAAGCTAATAACAATGAATGCTGTTAATTACACATTTGTTCTTTACTTTTATATAATACTTAACGTATAGTAGACATTTTCCTAGGAAAATAATTGTGGTTTCGATGTCCACTTAACACGCAAACTATTTTTATACTCCACTCTATATTTGAGATCAAAAGTAATCTTTACGCTATATACCTTTTATAGAAAGGTGGGGCAGAATAGCCTTAGGAACCTAGTGTTGAAACACTTCGTTCCCGTTAAGTCACTTGCAATCCCCACATACCCCTAAAATGAGTAATAACATTTGGCGAAAGTCACTGTGCCTCTTGACTGGAACGAAAAAATGAATATAAAATATTTCATTTCCTCGAATGAGTTCAGATGTGCAACCTATAGCACTTAAGGTCTCACGCTTGTGCTACTGTGCTGTGACTGTGTAAAAAAACAAACCTATAATTTATTTTTTATATTTTAATAAAAAGTAAGTTTTTTACTAAATATATTGAATATTAAATTTATTTATATCACTATATAAAATAAAGCTTTAAAAAATAAATCTATTTATTAATAAAAATCAGCAAATCCTAATTAGGTATACAGTGTAATTGTGTGATTCATACGTTATCCACGTTCACCTCAACGATATGAAAATATTGTTTTTCCATTTAATTGGGTTCATTAATTTATATAATATTTTTATTAAATATGGTTCCCCAATGCAAATGGTCTTTAAATATCAATTTGGTTTTATGATCTATATTTGTAAGTTAATTGTGTTTGTGTTGGTTGCTTTCAAGTTTTTTAAAGTGTAATATAAAAAGACCTGTGGCGGTATAAGCGTGCTACAAAGGTGACTGATTGTGAGTTCGATCTCCACTTGATGAAAAATGGAAAAGAAAAGGAGCGGAGTCTTTTCCACTTCCTACTCTGCCTACCATTCCGCAAAGGGAGAAGTTTTAATATTTTATGAGTTTACCGTTTAATATTTTATGAGTTTACCGTTTTGCAGAATGATGAATTTAGAGCAGTGCCTGGAACTTCCAATGCAAGTTAGATTTAGTAGCAAATTCACTGGAAAGAAGCTCGGACATAGAGAAGAACTTTATTAGCTCGCCTTTTACTATTTAGACAAAGTAAAACTAATTTTCTGTTATAGAAGACTTAAAATAAGAAAACAATAAGAATGTAAGAATGATTAATAATATAGAAAAGATAAGCTTGTGTTTTCTGTTGTGACGTTCCTCGGAAATGTGTCCAAATAAGATGACCAGAAGTTGGTAATATAAAAAACCACATTAAATTTTTACAGACAAATTCCTGCCTCCTTTCATCTGAAATCTACTTATATTATCTACTTCTAAAAGAAGAATTAAATTGAAAAGAACGTGGCGTCAAAGTGCCCCGTCTACCAACCGTGACTTTACGAACTCGACACGTTACGAATTGAGCTGACGAGTTTTAGCGCCACCCTTTGTTTTTCCTAAGGGAGAAAATATAATTTACTAATGTAATTATAAAAAAATGAGCAATGCATAATAGTATTACACATACAAATATCATTGAAGCAAAATTGAAATCCAAACTATTCAGTATTTGTTCAGTCCACACAACAGTTTACTTAGGATGCGACGTGATTTTGTAAATCAAGACGTTGATTTCACCGAAAGGCGGTTGTGCGAACATAATTTTATTTTTTTTTTATAGAATTTTATGTAACCTAGCTTCTAGCTGCGGCTTTGCCCGCGTGGCGTCTCCCGGCGGCGTATGATATATGACATACATACATACACGGCGTACGATGTATGACATACATAGTTTAGGTGACCGTATTTAAAAGTTATCGTGTGTAGCTGTATAATATGATCTAATAAAATTAAGACCTTTCGTGCCCCAAGGGCACATGAGTACGAAAACCAAACAGGTCGATCGATCCCCACTCGAGGAAATGAAGTATTTAATATTTTAAAATTAAATAATCAATGTTTTCATTTCTTGTCTCTGGTAATAAGGCAAAGCGCGACATTGAGCTCCGCCACTCCATAAGCAATGCCTAAAATTCGGTGGGGAGTGGGGAACGGAACACGGAATGTTTTAACACTAAGTTCCCTCTCCCTACCTTGCTGTTTAACTAATTCAACTTTATAATATTAGTATAGATTTACATAATTAGTATCGAACTTATCTTGCGTAAGTAGAATATGAGCCTAAAAAAATGTAAAAGATTAAAAATATTTTATATTAACGTTTGCTACATACATATCCTATCCTGGACTGTAAACGCGACAGGTTGTGGCCCCAAACAAGAAAGTGAAATAGTTAATCAAACTATTTCAACTATCTTAGTTAAACTGTATTCCGCACATGGCAGGGTAGGCAGAGGTAACTTGCGAACGTAGTACTATGTTCCTGTACCCAATTAATAACGGCTTTGCTTGTTAAGTGGCGGATCTCAACGCCGCGCTTTGCCTTCTAACCAGAGTGAAAAAAGAAAACATTAAATATTCAATATTGCAATTCCTCGAGTGGGGATTGAATCCACAACCTTTCTGATTTACAGTCGCACGTTTGTGCCCTTGCGCCACGATAGTTCTTAATTATATTTAATATAGATTTAAATAAAGCTGTCTGAACAAAATTGCTCAGCCAGTGAAAGCTGTGGAATAACACTTTTCTATAGCGATTTATTTAGCCAATTTCTATTGGCTAAATAAATCGCTTATGGAAACAATTTTTCTTCCCATTAAATCATTAAAATATTTGGCTTCTTGAGTAGCAGAATTCAATATCACTAAAATAAATATTTAATCCTTGTGTTCTGGACGTTAGGTTCTTTCAATAAACGGAATCTCTAAAAAAACACTCGGAGGCTTAGTAATCGTATTGATATAAAAAATCCTAATTTATATATTTTTTTATTTTAATATATATAATCTAAACAGATATATTTATTTGTTCTGCCACGAAATATTTATAGTTAATATTCACACGTTAGTAAAATAAAATAAAAATATTATTTTTTTCATCAGTGAATTGATTGTTCCAAATTTAATAATTTTATAACAACAGATTTTTATAACAATTTTATTTTATTATTTTATTGGCTAGTAGATAGTATTTTTTTAAATAGCATATATTTAATCTGTGAAATGAAAAAAAAACTTGCTTGAATTGAGTTTTCAATATTAGCTAGTAGACTAATATAATACAGAATTAAAGTTTTAGTTTGCCATTTGAAAGAAAATAGCAATAGAAATTTGCTCTCAAGTTCCCTCTACCTACTCTGCCGTGTGCGGGAAACAGCGTGAAACTTTAAAAAACGATTAATTTTAGCTTCTTACTGTACCTCGCGATGAAAGGAGGGAATTTGGAATCATAGTGTTAAAACAGTCCGTTCTGTTCCCGACTTTCCGCCGAATTCTGCATTGATGGATTGAATGGCGGAACTCAACTCCGCGATGAAATAAAAACTTTAACCATTTAATTTAAAAATTTTAAAAATCTAGCGCCATATATGCTACGTTTTCCAATAATATATACACTATACAACTGTTTCGACCATCACATGTCAATCCATTACAGCAGTGCCTTAACGCGTCCTAACTCTTCAACAAAGTTGATCTGAAGCGACTTCAATGATTTACACGTAAATTGTGTTTTAAACAGATTCGGACGTTTATAGTTAACACTACACCTAACTTACATTATAGATCTTATCACCCAGATTTAGGATATATATTGGAATTGCCAATACTTTTTCGGATGAATCTAGAAATTTGTATAGAAATTAGAAATCCAAATAGAAGGATGTTAAATATGAAAGCGTTGTATACTCAATAATATGTTTATTAAATTACTTTAGTTTTACACGTATGTATTACCACCATGACAGTTTTACTAGAAGTGAGATAAAGAGAGAGCCTAGCCT
>DWMZ01005987.1:0-10594 GCA_018249855.1 Eueides tales michaeli | reverse complement strand
TATCTCGCAGAGGAGGCGAATCCATCGAGCGCCTGGTAATACAGGGAAAAGTAGAAGGGACACGATCGCGCGGCAGGTCCCCGATGCGATGGATCGACCAAATCAAGGCGGCTGCGGACAACTCCTTGCACGAATGTGTAAGGAAGGCGGCGTTAAGAGACGAGTGGCGGCAGCTAGTGAAGCGAACCACTGGAACCGATGTCGACCAACCCGTGGCGACCACGACCACTCTGCCAAGAGTGTAACGACTAAGAAGAAATTCAACTTTATTAAAAAAGGCCTGTCGAGGTGCATAGGCAGAGATGTGCGACCGTAAACGAAACAGGATTTGAGTTCAATCCCCACTTGACAATTGAATTATTTAACATTTTCATTTACTCGCTCTGGTAACAAGGCAAAGTGCTGCGTTGAATTCCGCCACTTACGATGCAATGTATCAAATTCAGTAGAAGATTCAGAGAAAGGTACGGAGTGTCTGAACATTAGTGACAAGTTTCCTCTGCCTACCCCGCCATATGCGGGACTCAGCGTGAAGCTGAAAACCAAAAATAAAAAAGAAACTAAATACAAAAAAAATGTTATTTAATTCATTACAAACATTTTTAAGACTATTATTAGACATATATATTGTGACGTTATTTTATTAATTTTTATTCAACTTTTATTAAAAAAAATAAGTTTACGCCTATTGACTAAATTTGATTTGAAGTTGAGCTTGGAATTAATTACGTAAATAAAAAAAAGTTCAAAGTTTCCTACATATTTGAAATTCATCTATAGTAAAACTACAATACTCCCAGTCCCTAATCTTGTATATCTTAGATACTTTAATTACATATAAAGAGGAACATCGTGACGAGCTTTAAAAGTAATTCGAAAGCTTTCAATCAACTCACCGTCGCTTCAGTGTTCGTAACTAAGTTATGGTTTTATTGTTATTTAATATTTAAACTTATTATATTATGGTACAGTATTTTTTTTTTTTTTTTTGAAATAAATTTAGGTAATAGAATTATGAATGAAAATATTTTAACCGGATGAATCGCGTATATTTAATTTGGTATAACACTTTTAGAAATCTATCTTTCGAATACTTTGTGGGTATTCTAACCTTGACTACGTTTCTACTACGCTACGTAGTGTTCGTTACTAAGTTATGACTTTATTATGGTTTAATATTAATATTTTTCCTCATTTTATCATGGTACAGTATTCTGCCTTTTTATAAGCAATGACTTTTTACTTTATCTTTATGACTGATATAAGTGTATACATTATTGTTTCATTTTTAAAGTCAAAGCAAGCTTTTGGCTTAAAAACTTTTGTATCAAGCTTATGAGCTTAGAGCACTGCACGCAAGCAGAAATTACGTCACTATAAAAATATCCATTTTTTAAATAATAACTTTGAAAAAAAATTAAAAGTAGTTTTAAAATAGTGGAGATCAATTATTTATTATACTTATGAAAGTTTTGCAAGTTTATTATATTAAAAATTATGAATGTAGCCGATATTTCCCAAATTGATAACTAAAATTCTCAGTAACAATTTGAATTACTTTTGTAATAACAAACAAGTATATCAATATACGTATATAAAATGGCTCAAAATGTATTTAAATTCACCAAATTGTATATTGTAACTTAAAATGAACTATATAAACTATGTAACGTCTGGTGTTGACAACTTCCTTAAAGCTAGCCGCTGTGACTTTGTCGGGTGTAAATACTAAATCTGTATAGATTTTGAGTTAGTGCATTTCTATTGAAATTTCCGTTCGACTGTAAGTGAATACGTTCCTCAAATATATAAAGTGTTGGTGAAACGAATTTAGTACATGTTTTTTTGTTATTTTACGCTGTATTCCGAACACAGTAGAGTTAAGACATAGTATAGTTAATAAACTTTTAAGACACTCCGTTCTTATCAGAATATTTCAAATCCCCATTTTACGATGAATGTTTGAGAATGTTAAGTCAATATTGCATTTAGCCTCGTTACTTTGGGCACACATCAAATTTTTGTTATAAAAAATATTATTAATTTCGTTGAATATTACGCGAGAAAGAGTGAGCTACTATATACTGTATTTAATCCACTTTCCGTCCGATTTCTGAATCAGTACAACAGTTTGCCTCATTGAGTGAGATTCGAACCTACAACAACCTTGCTTCCGGGTAGATGCTGTATCACTGTACCACCATGTGTACTGTACCACTGTATCGCTGTATCACCATGACTGAACTATCTTATATATGTATATATATAAGATACATAAACATAAGTAAATTAGTTTATTTATTTGTTTAACTTCTGAAATATATATTTACAGCTTACAAATAAGTATATAGAATATTCATCTCTATCGGTAGTTTTGTACACCAATATCTAAAATTGAATTTCTTTACCAAATTTTAACATTCTCTCAAAATGTTAATATATATAGATACGGTATAGAGAGGCATTCGGAAAGAAATCTGATCCTCAAGAGATATTAGTAAATGCCTCTTCAATCCAGCTTAGGTGTTTTTATGTATACATTCAAATACAGTTCTCTGTATAGAGAGAAATTTGTTTTCAAAACTCTGACCCTTGGTGGTTGTTTCTTTAGCAATGTAATATTACCGACACACAACCTACAGTACTTATATAATAGATTTTTGTATATTTCTATTGAGTGGATTAGGTTAAGGAAAATCCATTGAATTTAACTTCACACTCCTTTTCCATTTAGACATTTCCATTCTCCACTATCCGACGACCTTGCGTGGAAACATTGCGTGGTGAGTGACGGAACTCAACGCTGGGCTTTTTCTACCAAAACGAGGAAATAAAAAAATAAAATATTTTATTTCTTCGAGTGGGATTCAAACTCACAACCTGTCGCTGGAGGAAAGGACGCCTGTGTGTCTGCGCTGCGACTGGCGGCGGCGCAACATGTAATTTTGAAAAATAATTATTGTTAGTAGAAAGTCACCTATAACGTCAATAAGCCACTACAAATTTTCAAATTCAATAGCAAAATACTACATGTTGTCCAATTTGTAAAGTCCCTTATAATTCATACAATGCTGCTATGAATATTGTCCGTACTATCGTTATTTAATGTTTCGACGCCTCTAATGTTCTGACACTAATGCGGCCCATTAACAATTACAATGTGACAATGTACCAAAGCTGTTTATAGTTTAAATAGTAGGTATTACAAAATTAATTTATTATAGAAACAAGAATATGACGTGGTCTACTTGTATTGTTAATCTGTATTATGCTGATATTATACAATCTATATTATATTTATAAAAGATGAACATATTTTAAACAAAACTTTACATTGGTGTACGCCTAAACTTTTCCAACCACTCAATGATTATTTTCAACTTCACACTGTACCCCGCATATGGCAGGGTAAGTAGCGAGAATTTGAGTACTTAGTGTTAAGACACGGCGTTTCCCACTTTGTCAGCATATTTGAGGCATGGCGTGATGATTGTCGGAAATCAACCACGCGCTTTACCTTGTTATCATGCACAGAAACAAGAATATTGAATATTTCATTTGTAAATATTAAGTATCCTCGTGCAGTAATAGATACTGACAAAATGCCGATTTTACAGTCACTGTAAACATAAATTATAAACCCCACTTGGTTTATAATTTAAACTACTAGAAAACATTTAAAAAGAAAATAGTATGACAGTTTGGTGCTTGTTTAGCTTGCTTGTTTAAGCTGTATAAAGAATTATTAAAGTAATTATTACCCATAAAACATCTATATATTTATGGAACCTTTGAAATAATACAAAACTTTTCAAGTATATTTTTAAATATTTCCATTCACCCAGTATTCTTGCTCTAATATGCATATTGCACAACACTCAGCGATATTGCTCCGTATTTCTTTGTCATGTGGAAACAAGAATAATAGTTTTCTTATGATATACGTTCGTAATATTATGAAATAGTGAAACCTGTTTACTCTTATAGTATGAAACGGAAGTTATATAAAATAAGAATTAAGTAATAAAAGGCGCGAAGCTTTTTAAAAAGATTTTTTCAATAAAAAATAAACAAATAAACAACTTCTTAATAGTAATAAAACTTTCAGTCCTCTAATTTCTTCTCAATTTTCAAGATATTTAGTATTTAGTAGCGGAACTTACACCGCGCAGCGTTATATTATTGAAGCAAGGAAACTATCAAATCCATTTTTATAAATATCATCGGAAATCAAATCTACAACGTCGCATACAGGGTTCACGTTTTTTATACATTTTTTTCTTCCGATTTATTGAACCGTAAATAGCTTCAACTGTCAACAAAATACACAATCAGACAAACGATAAGAAAATAAACCAAAATCGTTTCATATTGACTTCAACAATAAAAAAGATGAATATCATACGTTATTCATTAATGACCAAATAATACCATACGAAAATACAACAAATTAATTGGACCCGACACTAGATGCTAAACTACGCTGCAATGATTACGTTTTAAATAAAAGTTGGATAATAATATCTTTGATTTTCACGATTGTTACACATTTTAAATCACGATTGTTACATATTTTAAATCAAACCATTAAACGGATTAATTGCGTATATTGGTTTTTGTACATTTTTGGAAACCTGACGTTTGGAAAACTTTACACTAGATCGTAACAATTAAAGTAAAATCAATTAGAATTTCGTTATAACAAGGTGTACTAGTTGCTTGGAAGAACTCGTTTTTTTAACGCTGTACCCTTTTTAAACTGCTTTTAAACGGATTTCGGACTTATTCTTAACATGAAAGCCATATTATTGTTTAAGTAACACACTTAACCGTAACTATTTCGTTGATCAACGAAATTTTGTACTCAAAAAATAGCATGAGAAGTTGTTAAATTTAATTCGTGAAGTAGGAGAATAAATGTGTCAAGTAGTTTCTATTAGTTAGCTATTTTTTTCTCGTAATGCTAGTTATATGAAATACATATATTATGATTACTTTTTTTATATATATTTGTTTATTTACAAACAACCAAAATTACAGTTTTGACATTCAAGAATAAAAGAAAAACTAAACAAAAAAAACAGGTAAAGTAAAAATTACAAGAAAATCGCTTGAATGCCGCGGTATGAACCTTGGATATCTCACTAGGATCCCCTGTGCAGATATATCCAGTGATTGCTGTACGGATCATTATATTGGATTTCTGTTTGGACAATGCTGAGATTTAGTTTAGGATAATAACATTTTAAATATATACATATATATACATACATACATACACCTATACACATACATATACATATACATACATACAAATACACACATACACACACACATACATGTTACATACGTATAAAAATGTTAATATTATCAGATAAGTTATAAAAATAAAATATGTAATTTATAATAGTTGAATGGACATTACGTAAGCAATAAAATAATAAAAATATTTTTCATCTAAATAATGTGTAAATTATTTCAAAACAAAGTTAAAATATACGGATTTTAATTGAAAGATATTATTATATCCACGGATGTTTGCTACCAAAATTCGGTTAGCTTGTACGCGTACGCCGTACCAAGTAAATATTTGCTTAGATGTGCTTCAGTAAAAACGCGATAAATGTGGATTAGAAACTCACTCTAGGAAATGAATTATTTTTAATTCATCGCTCTGGTAGCAAGACAAAGTACGGCGTTGGGTTCCGCCAACCAACATGCTATACTTAGAAAATTGTTTAATGCATTAGAGACTTAACACTAAGTTACCATACTATAAGCAAGATACAGCGTAATTCATAAAACATATTTATTTATATAATGTTATTTTTATGTCAATTACTAAAAGACTAATAATTAGTCCTTGTTCATATTTTACTGGCCTGAAATAAACGTCAAGAATATTTATTGCAAGCTAATGTGTTCTAAAACGACTATGACTGATTTTTGTGAAAGTATTAAGTGCAAAAGCAATTTGCAATAAATATAAATGAGCAGGTTTAGTTAATTGATAGTAAATTATTATTTTTTATTTGCAGGTAAACTCCACTACTTTTTGTACATCGGAAAGAAGACACCAACCAAAATGCCTATTGTTAAAAAAGCGCAGTAAGAAAAGTCAAAATAAGTTGTACTAAAAAAATATGTGAATGATGTAAATTTTTATTCTTTATGAGTTATTTTCTTTTTAGATAGTAGAGCATTAAGCATTATCTATCAATAGACTTCTAATCTAAACATCTTTTGATTAGTTATTTTTTCAGCTTCACTTCATTGATTGGGTAGTCATAGAGAATTTGGAAACATTAGGTTCCAATATCCGCCGTATTTGCGTGCTTTTGAAATTAGGCATTGCGAGTTGAATGGACTGACTCAACGCCGCGTTTTGCCTTGTCAAAGCAAAGAAATGAAACTGTTAAATAATTCCTTTTCTCGTGGAGATCGAACCCAAAACCTGTCGTGTCGTCAGTGCCACGCTTGTTCCACTGCGCCATGACCGATCTTATTAAATTTTGATTACATAAACTTGTAAATCAATCATTTGTAATCTCGTATACTTTCAATTCAGATAAATAGTTCGATTTATAAAGTGGAATTTAATTTTGACGAGCGAAGCAGTAGTTTGATGCAGGACGGACTTGATTGAACGAAGGTACTAAACTGTTTCAATCTTTTTGGTCAGTAAACTTTGATTTCTACTACAATTTCATTTCAAGACTTCAATAGATTTGTTATACGTAGAATAAATTACAGTATTTACTTTTCGAAATCAATTTAAATCAATGTTAGATATTTTAATTAAATGATCTTTTGGGTCGAAAACGGTTTTTCTTGTAGGGTAAGTCGTGGAATATTAAGTAACATACACATTTAGATAGATTCAAAAGCTTTTTTTATAATAAATTTATAATAAGGTTTAGGGCTCCGAAGAGATTACTATCGATATATAAACGATACTTACTTACGAAATTGTTAGTGATTTTTTAATAGAATTATTATATGCCAATATATAACATTGATCTTTGCATATAAACAAAGACATTATTATACGTTATAATTTTATCTTATTATACACTATTTCTTTGATATAATTATAGGGATCCCGAAAATATAATATAATTAATTATACTGTCTGTTGATTAGATTCATTGTTAAATAAAATATAGAAAGGATGTTAATTTGTTCATATAAATAAATGATTTTTTAATTTTGTTTCTTAGCCTTCTTGCTATACGTTATTTACACATTAAATAAGATAAAAGTATGTCTGACAGTGAACGAGATGTGAATTATTAATTAATAGCTCACTTCGTGTTTAACGTATTTCAGGAAACAGTAATAATAGAAAAATATATTTTCTACTATATTCATGCCACATGAGACCTAGCAAAGCTACTATCACAAATGAAATTTAAAAATGAACAGACGCTATAAATTACGCAATATGAAAAGCTTTCTCTTAGGAGGGCTACGTGATCGAATAAAATTACTGTTGCGCATAATTCAGCGATCTACGGCTGCACAACACTATTGAAAATTATCAGAATAGATTTGTATTCACTTTTATATAAAATAAAATAGTTAAAGATTATTTGATGATTTTTTTTATTCTTTTGAATGGTTTAAAAAAAGACGAATATATGAGAAAAATTCGCGAAACGTACACTCTAATAAAGTCGATATGAAAGTTGGGGTTTCCACACCACGTAGATTATGCTGTGCGTTATCTGTTAGAGTTAGTCATTTAGTAACGAAAAAATAATATATTTATTGTTGAGTTAAACGTAAAGTAAAATTACTAAACATCTAAACTTTTTTTTCTTCACGCTTCACGCAACTCCACGCTGTATTCCGCACATAACATAATATAACTATGCTTCGATAAGCTGGAAATCTAGTGTTTAATGTATTTTCTAGTTTCTTTAGCGTACTAATTATACAAGACAAGTGCGTGCGGTGTTAACGAATTAGGTAAAAAATTCTCAATGTTTAAATTCTTGTGAACACCAATATATGAAAATAATTTATATAATTTATTTCTTCGCCCTGGTAGACAGAGCCCGGCGCTTCACCACTCAACATGTAATTATTTTTAGTATATATTATTTTATATTACCTGTATATTACATTTATAATAAGATTTAACTTTTAAATACCAAACTTTAAAATGTCTTAAACGAAGTCAACGTACTCTGTTAATTCTAAGTTAGCGGGCGGTCTTGGTGAATGAATAATAAAATCTCAATTACATAGAACACTTTGAATATAAACTTGCCTAATATTTTTTTCTGGAAATTTGTGTTAATACTTCGTTTAACATGGTATTATTTGAAATAATAGTATCTTTGATTTTCGCGATTGTTACACATTTTAAATGAAACACTTTTAAACGGATTAATCGCGTATATTGACTTTCAAACATTTTTGGAATTCCGACGTTTCGAACACTTTACAGTAAGTAGTCCGTCCGACCGTCTACCCGTGACCACGGACTACTGTAAAGTGTTCGAAACGTCGGGTTTCCAAAAATGTTTAAAAATAAATATACGCAATTAATCCGTTTAAAAGTGTTTCATTTTAAATTATTTGAAATAACCTTATATTAATATAAATTATAAACTTACTTGGTTTGGTTTGAATTTTAAAGCTACATTACCTGCTCCTAGTTAAATCTCAATTAGATCATAAAATAATATTTTCTTAGATTCATACTGCAATGCGAAATATACCGCAAATGGAACGATAACTGAAGAGATCCTGGGAACTTAGGGTTAAATATTTGTTTTTTTATTAACGCTAATTAATACTTCTATTCTAGGCTTGATTAATTTCTTGAGTCATTGCAAGCTGAGTGGCGGAACTAAACGATTTGCCTCTTTATCAAAAGTAAAAAATTAAAATATCGAATAATTCATCAACCGAAGGACAACAACTGCGGAATCAAAAATAAATTAATGTGACACTATAATGTGTAACTTTGATGTAGTTGTTATATAATTAAAGTTTCAATGTCACTAAAGTTGTGGTTTACATTTTATCATTCAGAAACACCCTGATTCTGAAGCAATTTATCAAATGGAAAACCACTGTTCGTTACTGCATAAACTCTACACAAATTTCATGATTAATAATCATTTATCTATATTACTAAAGCTGAGGAGTTTGTTTGTTTGGTTGAACGCGCTAATCTCAGGAACTACTAATTCGATTTTAAAAATTCTTTTGGCATTAGCCTATTTATTGACGGAGGATAGGATATATAGAGTCACAAGCTAGATTTATATACTATTAGATTTTATGTTGACATTTAATCGTAAGGTGATTGACGTGCTTTTGTAAATATTGGAGTAAGAAATGTCATTTATTTTGTTCACGTTGTATTTCGAATATAGCAGGTAAGCATATAGAACCTAATATCATAATACTAGGTTATATCTAGATAAAACCTAGTATTAAGATGTCTAGACATTGCCTTCTCAATTTGTTATTGCATATCGAGTGGCGGAACACAACTCCGCGTTATGTGCTATTAATAGAGTAAGTTAATGAAAAAACGACATACCCTCCGAGTGATATAACCCATATCCACAGTGTTAAGACTCATACACTTTGCCGCTGAGCCCACTAATTGATTGTAATAATTAACTTTTATCTAAATAAAAAAAAAATAACAATAATTTTGTTATTATTCTCGCACTTTCTAATTTAATTAATTAATGTAAAAAGCCATATGGTAGCTTGAACAAAGGCAAAACGTAATCGGAATGGACGTAAAACATATACAAAGGGAGGAGATAGTTTTATAGTTCTAAAAACGTGACTAGACTATACTATTACTTGAATTAAATTGTTAATTCAGCCGAATTATCTTTCCTACAGATAAATGCAAGAGTAGTACATATCAATATTTCTTTGAAAGCTGTATGGATTTTATTATTTTCAGTATAAGTAATACCTCAAATTCGAGGGAAAGTGGAAGACTGTCTTAGCACTATGTTCCCAAATTTCCTCTGCTTACCCTACCAAGTGCGGGATATAGTGTGAAGATGAAAAAAGTCTCGATTCGAAAAAAATAAGCAAGTAATTTACAATCGATTCTGATCTAACATATCACCTTCAATATTGCACCTTCACTGTAGAAGATGTAGCAAATTGAAACACAACAAGAAAAAACATAGCTATTGATAGTATCGCAATTTTAGGATTTTTTATAATTTATAGTCACAATAAATAAGTAAATAATGTTAAAGTACGTTTTTCTATAAAATAAATCTGAATTTATGATAACACAAATGCTTTTATGCGTTCTTTTATTGTTAATTAGACATATTTAGAACAATAAATAGAACTACTATAAATATAGGGTAGATATTCTTTATATTTATTTTGATTTCATCAATGTTTTTATACATCTATATGAATTTTGATTTATAAATACATATCATATTTAAAAATTAAAAATATATATTATTATTAATATATATATATATATATATATATATATATATATATATATATATATATATATATATATATATATATATATATATATATATATATATATATATATATATATATATATATATATATATAT
>DWMZ01005986.1:0-10594 GCA_018249855.1 Eueides tales michaeli | reverse complement strand
TCTGCCTACTCTGCCATGATCGGGAACCAGCGTGAGGCTGACACTCGAATGCCTTAATCTAGCTGCAATTTCGTATTGAAAATTGGACGGAGATCGAAGCCACTAATGCACCGTCTTAGTTAGACACTGTGCTACTGCGATACTTACTTAAATAAGGAGAAGTTAAAAAATATTTATCTTTTTCTGACTTTCAACAATTTATTTTCTTATAACGAATTCCAATTATAGAAAATAAATTATCGAAAATCGCAAGAAGATAATTATCGAAGAACGATTATGGTTGAATCATTTTGATATTTCCACTCTATTAATTACAATGACCTCTTATGTCACTCAATCCAAAATACTTCGAATTTCGGCCTTTTTACTTACCATTTATAAGAAAAAAATTGAAGACGATCAAAATAATATTTTTAATTGATTTTATTGAGATTATTCGTTGTTTATATTTTTATGTTTTATTTATTTTATTATTTATTTGTATTTTTTTTTTAAAAAAATTTATTTTTTTTTATTTAAAATAATTTTAATTAACAAGTCCATCACCACCAAGTCGATATTAAACGATGAAATCCGAGAAAAATGAGAAAATCGAGAGAAAAATTATGGGGTGTGTGTGTGGTTCGAAACCCACTCGAGGAAATGAAACATTTCTCTCTGGTACCAAGGCGAAGACGTTGAGTTCCGACACTCAACACGCAATTCTTCAGTTTCAGCGAAAACTGTGGAACGGGACGGAGTGTCTTAACAGAAGGTTTTTAAGAAAAAAAAAACCAGTACTATCGTATTTACTTCTCAAAGATTTCGAAGGATTTATGGGATTCCATTATCGGATTCGGACTTGATGATAATAAGACCAATGGGAAAGTATGATTTTTTAAACAAAAAGATTTTTTCAAAATCAATCCACTCCACTCATGACGGAGAATGATTCGACGAACAAATCTAAACAAATATATATATATATATATATATATATATATATATATATATATATATATATATATATATATATATATATATATATATATATATATATATATATATATATATATATATATATATATAAAATTAACAAATAAAGTAGTTTCCTCCTTTCCGAAAAAAAAGAAAACGATAAATAATATATAATAATTTCAGATAACAAAATAACTTATTGTTTCTTTTGAAGAAAATATTTTCTATTCACTACTGTCACGACTGACCTTATAAACGTTGTAATACGATATGATGGCGTCGCAACATGTGTACAAGTCGTTCAGAATTTCGACAATCTGAAAGAGAAATATGTAATATTAATGTTAAATGTATAGTATTTTTACGATTTTTCACAGAACATCATTTACGACTGAGAAAACAAAGACTCAAGGTCCTTTCAGCACAGTGGTTTAGTGTCTAGCGATCTTATTGGACTAAGCTTCACGTTGTATCCCGCACATGACAGGGTAGGCAGAGGGAACTTGGGAACCTAATGTTAGGACACTCCTTTCAGTTCCCCACTTTCCGCCGAATTCGAGGCATTGTGTGTTGTGTTGGCGAAACTGAACGCCGCGTTTTGCCTTATTACCAGAGCGAAGAAATGAAAACATTAAATATTTAAATTGAAAATATTAAATATTTCTCTCTTTCGAGTGGGGATCGAACCCACAACAAACCCACGATCCACGACCTTATCATATAGATGATTTTTTTTATTTCAATGCTCTATATACTGCGATTAGAGATTAAGACGTAGAACGAATTGTCTTAACACCGGCTTCTCTGTCGGAAAAAATATAAAAAAAATAAACGGAAAAAAATCTTTTGCCTTTCCAAAATTTTAATATGTTCTTCACCTGTCTTTATACAACTACACCGAGAAAAGATATATAGTAACCTATAATTATATAAATTACTCCATAGGAGATCAAATCAACGCTCTTGCGTTGACATTTGATACATTCAAAAAAAAAAAAAAAATAAAGAACTATCGTATTCTATCGTTTCTCTAGAGATCCCTCATTTCTAAATACTAGAATTTTCACAAACTACAGAATTTGCTAACCTATACAACATTCAAGTAGTTTTTGGTACTCACATCTTAGATTAAAAATATTTTCGACCTTAACAAGAGAATCATTTGAAAACTTGACTTTATCCTAAAGGTTTTTACCTTAAAATTGTGTAAGTTGAAAGGTCAAACTGGGGCAGATGTTCGAACGCTTTTATTTTCTAGCCTTAAGCCTATATTTCTAGCCTTTTAAAGTCTTAAGAGGTTTAACTAAATCGACTTGTTAATATTGTATTCTAATATGTACAACAAAAATATAGGTGAAATGTGTCTGTTTCCAGATTAAGAGGGAGAATTTAAATGCTGCTTTATTAAATATTTACTATATCTATAATACTTAAGCGTTTCTTAAGTCTTTTTGACAGGCAGGTAGAAAGAAAATAATGTTATTGAACACTTAGAAATCGTCTCGGTTACAAAAGGCACGATTCAAATCCCGCTAAGTTCAAATTTTTATATGTTTTCTAAGTATTTTTCAGTCCTACGGATGTATGTTAACAGTTTAAAAATTCATTTTTTTTTCATGTTCATGGCGTCGTTCTTTCATGGGCCTCTACAGTTTCGGGAACAAGAAAAAGTGATAGGGGCCAGATCTGGGGAATAACGCGGCTCCGACAATAATTAGTGTTTTTTTTGGCCAACAAGCAACGATGTGTGAAATCAATTTTGCTTCTGCTTTTTTCGTCTGTTGAGGTGCTCGTGTGTCCGGCACGCTCTTCGTTGTTCACATCTTCTCGGCTTACTAAAAACAATTTGTGCCACCAATAAACGTTACTTCGGTCCAAGGTACCTTCTCCGTATACCTCAATCAACATTCAGAAATCATCCGCGCACTCAAATTCTTTTTTACACAAAACTTGACGCAGGTTCTTTGATCCATGTTTTTTAATAGGTAAAAATCGAAGACGAACCAAACACGTGCAAGTAAAGCAGCTGTCAACAATTAACTGAACATTCAAAATGGTCGAACTTGCGGGCATAAGTGAGAGACATGAGTACCAACATAACGCCACGAAAGACATTTTTGTAATCCTCGAAAATTCTAAATTCGCGATACGTTTTTTACACATATCGTATATGTACATTTAGTTTTTTACCTGCATTGGAGTATTCATGGCTGCCAAATTCGTAAAGCCGACGATATCGCTAAAGTAAATAGTGACACAATCGTAGCTTTCCGCTTGAACTGGTTCACCTCGTTTCAAAGCATCCGCTACAGTCCTGTTGGGAAATAAACTTTTAATTTTTATTTCTAACTGAGATGAAAATCAATAATATTTATTAGCTTCACGCTGTATCTCACTCTGTACATGGCATCTAGTGATAAAACACTACGTACACCATTTTTCGGGACATACACTTTAAGTGGTAGAATTCAACGAAAAAATATATTAAATATCGTCATCATCGTTCCGTAGTGATGCAGAGAGAAATGATTCAACTGGGGAATGATAACATATTTTTAATTATTTCACTTTAGTAGACGAATCGCAGCGTTAAAATCCGCCAGTCCTGTAAAGCTAAGACACTGTGCCTATAGACGTATAAAGCTCATCTAAATTAAAATAAAAATAGAAAACAGAGAACTTGAATACGATTTTTTGTTTTTAAAGTTGTAGCTATCTACGTTTTTATATGTTTTAACACACAAAAGTAACTTATTTGTGCTTTTTACAATTTAAATAAATGTTAGATCTGTAATAATTATGTCAACTGGAGTTCTTTGGAAAGCTCTTCCTTTGTATGTGGAAGCTTTTGTCCTCTTTTGATCTCAATGTATTGAATTAGAGAATTAATTTATTATTTAGGTAGAAAAAATACTAAGAATAATATATTTTTTTAGCTTCACGCTGTGTCCCGCACGAGGCAGGGTAGGCAGAGGGTACCCGGGAACCTAGTGTTAAGACACTCCGTTCCACTTCCGTTTCCCACTTTCCGCCGAATTTGAGGCATCGCGTTTTGAGTGGCGGAAGTCAACGCCGCGCTTTTGCTTTATTACCAGAGCGAAGAAATGAAGCATTAAATTGAAAATATTAAATATTTCATTTCCTCGACTGGGGATCGAACCCATCTGTAACCTGTCGGTTACAGTCACACACTTGTGCCGCTGCGCCACAACAGGCCTCATTAAGAATAATATGATAATATAAGTATTGTTTAAAATATTATTAAAACGCTCTAAAGGATATTAGTATGAACATACAAAATAAATGTAAGTGATTTTTGTAATCATTTGTAAAATATTAGATGTAATGCATATTTAAAAGTTTTTCTATGTTCATGCTATATCTCTCACATAGCAGGTTAGGCAGCGGGAACATGGGAACCTTTAGGTTATCTTTCGGTAATATGTAGAAACATGACAATGTGTTTTTTTTATAACTTTTGAAAAGTAACAACTTCGTCGTACGTGTTTTTTAAACAGCTTTACCACTCACGGCAGATATATACGAGTCCTCTCGTTTTGTCAAAAATATTCTTTTTCTGAACTCCTATAAATCTTGGCATTTTGCAATATAGCATACAGTCTTGATCGATAAATAGTTCTTCTTTGTACTAAAATGGAAACTTTAGCAACTATCTCAGTACAAAGCCGTTGCAAGTTAGCACTTGTACTTTGCACTTCATAGCTCTGGAACGCCTGAGTGCGGTATTGATAGCATAGTATAGAAGAGGACAGAAACTGTCAACATAGTATAGAAGAGGACAGAAAGCTCACTTAAAAATGACGACAGGGTCCCATCGAGGGGAACATTGGACGAGGTGAAAGAATAATATAGAAACGGTAGCTAGTTCCCTCTGACTATCCCTCTAGAGAAAATAAAAACAAATCTAAGAAAACAAATATAAAATATATATTTTATTGTCTCAATAAAAAGGTTGCCAACAGGAAAATGTCCCCTCAGGGGACATCACGTGTCCTCGAGTCGTTCAATAACTGTCCCTACTCAAGGTAGCTTCTCTTGAGATACTCATATAGATTCACTTAGCCATGATTGATTTCTCATGTTCCGCCTCACAAATATTATTACGACAATGTTTGTGACTAAAAAACCTCATAAGTGTCTCAGTCGTTAGAAACTTTTTGTATTAACACTAAATTTAAAATATTTTTAGTCTTTTTCGTTTAAACGTAGTGTAGTTTATCCTGAAAAATCTGAGCATCCATTTGAAGTAATGGATAAAATGAAACTGAGGAAATCCAATACTGAAAAAGCTCTAGAGTGCGATATTGAAAAAGTTCTGGTTCAATGAAATCTCAAGCGATGTTATTCAGAATTTAACAAGTGAAAATAAGTATGGTGTAGTTTTCTTTCTTTATGTGTTCCGGATATGTGAAATTCGATGAGAAAGAGTTAAGGGTTATACAATCATTCTAATATTATAATATATAATAAACTGCGGAAGAGAAACAATTTGTGTTTTTTATGGAAGGGTAGGCAGAGGGAAGTTGGGAACCTGGTCTTAAGGAAAGTTCCAGTTTTAAGACACTTCCGGTCCCCAATTTTCATCCATTTAGAGCGATTGAGTGTTCAGCGGCGGAAAACAACGACGCGCTTTTGTCGTTCGAAGAAAAGAAAATTTAATTTCATCGGGTGGGTATCGAATCCATAATGCGCCTCCATAATCATCAATATTAATGTATATAATATATTTTCAGCTTCACTCTATACCTCATATAGCAAGTTAAGCAAACGGAATGTAGTATTCAAACACTCTGTATTTTTCTTTTTTTTCTTTACGTTTAGTTGATTCAGAGATCTCAAAGCTTTGTATCCTTATCAAGCGAAAAATTAAGAATTTTTAATTACCTTGAATGGGAATTAAGCCCACAACCAACGCGTTTACTGTTCAAAAATTATGACATATTGTAAAATATTTTTATATCAATTTAAGTTAATCAGTTCATTTAAGAGACTGTCACTATTTTTTTTCGCAATGTCTCAATTTCACAATGTCTTAAATTTGAAAAGTGGGGAACGGAAGTGGAACCTTCCAAGGTTCACCCTGCCATTTGCGTGATACAACGTCAAACTAAAAAAAAAAATAATAGCCTTAATATTTAAAGCCGTTCTACAACATTATATTTTCTTACCTTGGCAGCATTCTATTAAGAAGATCGTCCGTCCGTCGTTTCTCTTGCAGAAGTTGTTCCGTCCGAGCTGTAACCAGCCCTTCCAAGTTCGAAGCGTATTTCTCCATCATGGACAGCATGTTATCGAAGATATTGGTTTTCCTGTGTTTAACAATAATGTTATTTTTTTTTTAAGTTCAAGGTTATTGAAATTACGTAATAAGGTTATTTAAATAACCAATATTATTTCTAATGTCATATTTAATTATGAAAGTAACTAAACTATACAAAATATCCTGAGAATTTCAGTTAGAGTCTTATTGTAGGGTGGGGGTCGCAAGCAGGAGGGTGTAAATTCGATCGCAAGTATAAGAAATTAAATATTTAATATAAAAAAAACAATGCACTCAACACACAATGCTTCAAATACAGCGGAAAGTGCGAAAAAGTAGTGTATAAATGAGAACGGAATGTCTATATATTAAGTTCATGATGTGGTGGGGGTATAGGCATAGGCAGAGGGAACCTATACTAGGTTCCCACTAAGAAATTCCGTTCCACACTTGTCGAGGAACTTTAGATACATTGAATATAGAGTGGCCAAAGTCAACATAGTCCTTTGTGTTGTTACGAGAAAGTCAGTAAAATGTTATGCCGTTACGTCACAACAGCTTCACATTTGTATATGAAATTTTTTCATATTATTTTGATTATATTAATTTAAAACGTATTTTATATAATACATTGTATATTATAACGATTACCGATGACAAAAGCTTTTTCGACCAAAGACTCCTGAATTGCGATTCAGCAGGGAAACCACAGCGAAAATTCTTACAATTATTTAACAATGAATTTAAACGGTATAATTATACTACATACTCATTGATTTCGGAAAATCCTGTTTCTAAAAAGCAATATCCCATTTTGGTGGATATATAAATAATATAAAATAAACATTTTGCATATCGAACGTAGTGTTAAGTCACTAAGTTTTGAGCTTTCCGCCCAAATTTCCTGTACTTGACTTGTCACTAGAGCAAATCAAGAAAAATGATTCATTCCCTCGAATAAGAACCAAACCCAGTGTGGGTTTGGTTGCATAGCAATCTCCTATACTAATCTCTCTATTCTATAAAATACTTTATTGTTCTGTACGATTTTTTTGTATAATAGTTGTTGACGTAGAAAATTAATATTGATTGATCGAGTGCAAGCTGGAAGAAAAGGTGATCGAGAATATCGTGTATTGTGATGCACTCGCGTGAGTGAGATAATATGAGAAAAAATTATGATAAAAAAAATGTTGTGATTCTTTATGCATTTGGATCAAGATGTAAATTTATTCTTTTTTGCTTTTGATAAAGGTGTAGAATTAAGAAGCTGATCGTTACATTTTATTTTTTATTGATGTTTTCATTGATTGATACATGTTATTTCGTTTAATTTTCGTTTGCGTGGGTGAGGGGGGAGCCGGGGGGGCGCCGGGGGTTGGCGAGCGAAGCGAGCAGGGGGCGGAGCTCCCTAGGAAGATATAAATAAATTTCTACTCACATCCCAGCATGCATATCTTTAAGTCGGATTCTGATAAGGCGTACGTCAGGCCGCCTGTCAGGTCTCTCACTCCAGCAGGACTTCAATACAGCGAACACTGAAGGCCTCGCTACTAAGCCACTGAGCGGCGGTCGGAATAAAACACCACCGATAGGCTGACGTACGCGGCCGATGATTTCTGAAATATTATTTGAGACCTGTCGTGGCGTAGTGGCTCAAGCGTGCATCTTTAAATTAAATAGATACTTGGTTATATCCCTACTCCCATTATATTCCTTTATATTTAAAGACAAATATGAATCTATTTAACAATCCTATTCAATGCAAATAGTTTTCTCTCGATTTCCTTAGAGTATTGCAAAATTATATATCGCATATTATAATATACAATTTGCAAATATGTACCCTAGTTATCGGCATATAACCAATATACGAATGCACAGATTAAATATATGTATAATTTAAACATCTATACCTGAAATATAAATAAAGAAAAAACTAAATAATCTTGTATTTTCAAGTGCATATAATTATTTACACAAAAATCAAATATAAATAAACAATTTTAAAAAAGATGTCTACTGTTTCCATATGTCCGGTATAATTTCCTGGAAAGCTAAACTGATCTGGATGGGACTTTCACTGAAAGATAGCGAAATTTTTGGAACAATATATGTGCCAATTTAAGCGAGCTGGCTGTGGATTCAATTCCCACTGGAAGAAATGAAACACTTAATATTTTAATTTCTTCGCCCTTATAAAGAAGCATATTGCAATGGAAAGTTCCACGATTCGATATGCAATACTTAAAGAATTTGGCGGAAAGCAAGAAAAAGAAATGTCCTTATGGGAACGGAGTGTCTTAACAGTAGCTTCTGAGGTTCCCTCTGTTCCCTCTCTGGGAAAATTATAGCGTGAAGCTAAACAAATATCTTGTCGGTCTCCATATATTGTAAGACTTTCAAGAGAACTTATATACGGACACTAAGCAACTAAGCTAATTTTTACAAACGCGATATAACTTTGATCTCTTTTCAGAGAAATATTTTCAATTAAAATTTTCAATATAAATATTTGATGTTTTTATTGCTTCGTTCTGATAAAAAGAAAACAAAGCGCGGCGTTGAATTCCGCCACTCAACACGCAATGCTTCAAATTCCGCGGAAAGTGAGGAATGCAACAGAGTATCTTAACACTAGGTTTCCATGTTTCATCTGCCTAGCCTGTCATATATGGGATACTGCGTGAAGCTGAAAAAAAAAAATTTTTTGATAAGATAACGCACGGTGTTGAGTTACACCCAACGTGACAAACGGTTCCAACTATACTAAAAAATGTTTAAAAGTAAACTGAATAAAGTATATTGTACATACCAGCATTAGTCAAATTAGTATCACCCCAAGGCCCATTCCTGCCCAGTATTTCATATAGAATGATGCCAAATGAATAAACGTCTCCCTTTTGAGAGCCGCGCGGTAGCGGGTTCGGTTCCCGAAGCAGTTCTGGTGCCCGCCATAGCATTCGTCTCTCCATACGTAACGCATCTTCTGTGTCTGTGCAACCACCTTAAAATAATGTATAGTTTAGATTTTTTTAATTTTCACAATAAATGTGAGAAAGGAAATCAAGAAGCCTGTTGGGGCTGAGCTGAGCTGTCGTTCGATCTCCATTCGAGGAAATGAAATTTTTAATATTATCATTTCTGAGCTCTGTCAACAAAGCAAAGCGCGGCGTTTAGTTCCGCTTAGTCTCAAATTCGACGAAAAGCGGAGAATTGAACGGAGTGTCATAACACTACGTTCTGAAGTTCCCTCTGCCTACCCTACCATGTGCACCCCTATAGCGTAAAGCTGAAAAAGAAAAGAAAAATTAAAATTACTTTTTATGTTCACCGTAGCCCAGTGAAATTGCGATCACTTGTAACCTCGACGTTTATGGGCTTGAATCTCACTCAGAGAAACAAATTATTGTCGTAAGTCTATAGAAAAAAAAGGGCGGAGTTGAGTTACGCCGCTAATTTGCGACACAACTCTCTGCAGTACGGAGAATGTTTATAGATTTATTTACAAAAATAATATTTTAAAAGAAGAGAGCTAACTTTTCTGCAATAGACGTTGACTAGCTTCAGCTTATATTTGTCTATGAAATATTAATTAATTTAATCCGATGACGCAAAAGTTAATTTTAGATCAGAACTGTCTAAGATTCTGTTATTATATTATATTTTTACAAATTATGCATTTTATGTTTTATAGATTTTTATTGAGGCCTGTCGTAGCGCAGCGGCACAAGCGTGTGACTTTAACCGATAGGTTCTGGATTCGATCCCAACTCGAGGAAATGAAATTTTTAATATTTTCAATTTAAATATTTAATGTTTCATTTCTACGCTCTGGTGATAAGGCAAAGCGCAGCGTTGAGTTCCGCCACTCAACACGCTATGCCTCAAATTCGGCGGAAAATGAGAAACGGATGTAGAACGGAGTGTCTTAACACTAGGCTCCCGGGTTTCCTCTGCCTACCCTGCCTCGTGCGGGATACTGCGTGAAGCTAAAAAAAAAATATTTTATAGGAAAATAATTTAGAGCATTTATGATTATACAAATAATAAAACACCACTTGGTACAGTAAGGATGAGGCCTGTCGTGGCGCAGCGGCACAAGCGTGAGACTGTAACCGACAGGTTCTGGGTTCGATCCCCACTTGAGGAAATGAAATATTTAATATTTTCAATTTAAGTACTTAATGTTTTATTTCTTCGCTCTGGTAATAAGGCAAAAAATTCGGCGGAAAGTGGGGAACGGAAGTGCTACGGAGTGTCTTAACACTAGGTTCCCACGTTCCCTCTGCCTACCCTGCCATGTGCGGGATACAGCGTGAAGCTGATACAGTAAGGTGAAATCGTGAAACAATG
>DWMZ01005985.1:0-10595 GCA_018249855.1 Eueides tales michaeli | reverse complement strand
ACGTACAATATATCGTCAAAGTGCGGTGTTAAGTTCCACAACTGAACAATGTCAATATCTCGAATTGTTGTATACGAGATAAGCTGTATTCAAATATATATTTTTTATTTTACTACAATAGTAATATCAAAGTTTTTTAGAAGAATTAAAGAAAAACCGAATACAATTGTATATATAGACATTCACTATCTTCGACCATAAACTACTGAAACATTCTAATTTGCGGTACACGTTCACATGAATAAAGTTAATTTGTAAAAAAAAAAATATTTCATTCCTAAGAGTTGTTAACACAAATATTTTTTTTTAAATGAAAAATAACTGTTCATACAGTTTTAGTTATATAAAACATTTTTCTACAGTTAACCATTGTATCTTGAAATTGGCAGGGTAGGCGAAGGAAACTTGGGAATCTAGCGTCAGAGGATGCTCCGTTCCGTTCCCCACTCTCCGATAAATTTGAGGCATTGCGTGTTGGGTAACGGACTCAACGCCACTTTCCCTTTTCACCAGAGCGAAAAAATTAAAATAATTAATATTTCATTTGGAAATAGATAAATTTTTCAATTCTTCGAATAGGAATTGAAACTACAACCTGCTCGAGAGCCACGACAAGTCTCACGTACATATAAAATGAATCATGTTTCAAATAAATAATTGGGAGCAAAATGGCGCTTATTATACATGGAAGATATATTTTCAATAATAATACTATTACATAATACCCTCTACATACCTTCTGGTTTTAATTTATGTACAGAAAACCACTGTACATAATAATTTATAAATAGTAAAAATATTCTATAGCTTCGCTTATAAATTCATAAACAAAAGCGACCTAAGCACCATGCGTGTGGCGGCCATGGTCGTTTGTCAAAGTGAGCTATCCATCTTCTTCGCTCATTCGTCAATACGTCCGTTAGGAAAGCCTACACAAAACCCATAATGTACACTAAACTACGCTTCATTGTTGATATTGAATGCTCTATGGTGTTTCTTTTTATTTTTTATTTCACAGAATATTTTTTTGTATAGTATTTTGGTTCTTTTTCTTTTTGAATTTAAGTTATGTTCGCTTATTCTTTTGCTTGGACAAAGGGTGGCGTTAAGTTACGGCATACAAAAAGCAATATATTTTCCGAAGTGCTTTGCTACTAGATGTTTTAAAGCGTAAATATGTAAAAATATACTACCGAGTCTGACGTAGCCGGGGGTACAAGAGTGGTTGTGTGAGTGTGATGTGTGTGGGTTCGATTCCTACTCGAAATATACGAATATAATATATTTTTTTATTTAAATTCCTTCGCTCTGGTAGCCCAAAATGCGGGCTTATGTTCTTCCACATATTAAATGCGAAACGAAACAGGATGGAGCGTGAAGAAAGAAATCTGAAAACATAAAGTAATTTACAGTCAGATGCTGTACCACTATGACCCCGTTTTTATAAAATATTAGTAATAAACTTTCAATGTTGAAACATTATAGTAATATTTCAATTCAATCGTGTATTGCGCTAAAGTTGCAGCTTAAGCCTTCCAATTCTCCGATAGTTGCGAACTCCCAACTCTAACATGACGCTTTACGCTCAATCTAATGGAGGAACTAATCTATCGCTACAGTTATTAAGTACTAGGATAATATTTGTTTTTGATGTAATAATTTTCTTTATATAATTGAAATTTTAATGAAATTAAAGAGTTCTGTCGTAGCGAAGGCACAAGCGTGTAGCTATAAAGGTGACAGGTTATGGGTTCGATGCCCATTCGAAGAAATGAAATATTTAATAGTGTCAAGTTAAATATTTAACGCTGCAATTTCTTTACTTTGGTAAAAAGGCAAGTCGCGGTATTGAGTTACGCCACTCAACACGCAATGCCTCAAATTCGGCGGAATGTGGGGTAATAGAACGGATATATATATATATGTATCTTAACTCTTGATCATAGGTTAATGTGCGGGTTGCAGCATGAGTGATCGAACTGGGGATCGAACCCAGAACCTATCGGTTACAGTCACACGTCTGTGCCGCTGCGCCACGACAGGCCTTTACTGATGATGATGTTAAAATCACTAAAATATCCCTATACAAATAGCTTCACCTCTTTTCCAAACTTTCTCAAGACATTGTATGTTTAGTAGGGTAACTCAACACCATATATTCTATAACATATTGTATATT
This sequence comes from Eueides tales michaeli, assembly GCA_018249855.1. NCBI lineage: Eukaryota > Metazoa > Arthropoda > Insecta > Lepidoptera > Nymphalidae > Eueides > Eueides tales. The sequence goes on along the minus strand of DWMZ01005985.1, from coordinate 8,416 downwards.
TACACTTTAATATTTATTTTAAGTCTATTCCACAAATGCTGGACAACAATTCTATACAACGTTGCACAGTTACAGCTACCTCTAATCATCTTGTACACACAAAAGGAGGCAATTCCCATTCAACAGAGTCATAGACAGTTGCGACGTCAGTTGCGAAATTCAAATTTTGTCAATGCAAAGCTACCGGACCGTAGATTCTCATTATGTTCTCGAAATATTCGGAAAACTAGATTTATCAAATGATATTTCAAATGTATGTTTGTGGGCTTGAGCCCAGTCGTAGCGCAGGGACACTAGCGTGTGACTATAAAAGCAAAGTGTGGGTTAGATTCCTACTTGAGGAAATGAAATATTTAAAATTTTCAATTTAAATATATAATGTTTCCATTTCTTCGCTCTGGCAACAAGGCAAAACGCGGCGATGAGTTCTGTCACTTGACACACGATGCCTCAAATTCGGTGGAAAAAGGGGGAACGGAAATGGAACGGAAAATCCTAACACTAGGTTCCCAAGTTCCCAAAGAAATAAACCCTATAGATAAAAAATAGAGAGGGAGGGGGAGACCACGTTTGCCCGTAGAGAATACAGTATCTACAATACTGGAGGTAGGTATGAGGACCCCCCTCAGAGAGCATATGAAGAGGTTGGTAACAGTGGACGAGGCGAAAGAGGTATACCAAGACTGTAGCGTTTGGCGCTCCGTTTTCAGTACTTACGTAAGTCCGTACAAAGTGAAGCTGTATAAGAACAGTATTTTTTTATTTTCATGTTATATTATATAGTAAAAGTTGTTTTAAATAAAATAGTTGATTCTTTTAGCTTCACGATATAACCCACACATAAAAGGGTTGGCAGAGAGAACGTGGAAAGCTTGTCTTAGAGCCCTCTCATTACGACACCTCCCTTTTTAACTTCCTGCATTTTATCGTGAGTGGAGAAACATAACACCGTATTTTGCTACCAAAGCGAAGAAATGAAATATTTAATTATTTTATTTTCTTTAATGGGAATCGAATCCTAAGCCTGTCAAGTTTACAATCACACTTGTGCCCCTGCACCATAACAGGTCTTTAAATTTAAAGTTTTGGAGGCCTTTTGTGGCGTATATTACTACGACTATTTTTCAAATAGTCTAGAGATGACGAATTTGTCAGTGTCTCAGAAAATATTTACAAGAGATGACCTTATTTCTTAAATACCACTATATATAAGCAACCCTAAGATAAATTAAGCAAATAGAAAATTATGATTGCAATATTACAAATTATTAAATGCAGTATGCCATGACTATAGTAGGGGCACTATACAGCCATGTACTGGAATTCGCAATCATAACGTTGATAGGCTTTACAGTACCAGAACTAGCTTTCAGATACAGTTTCAATGAACGATCCATAATTCATAAATGCATTATGCTGGCTAACCAAGGGACAAAGATATATTATGTACATATATACGTATGTATGTAACTGTTGTTCGTAGATTATATATGTACCTATATGCAAAAGCAATTAAGGATAGGTTTTTGTAGTGTAAACTTGAAATGTCAAAATATTTCTTATTACAAAAAATGTAGAGTTAACATATCAAATAATAAATATTTATCTGTGTATATATAAATATAATATTAATATTGATTTAAATTGCGCATTTTTATAATGTTCGGTGAATGAAACAAAATACTTAATAATTTAGTAGAAAACTTAGTAAAATTACTTTTCTTTAGTAGGCCGCTTTTAATAACTGAATAATATTGTGTTTTTTATAATTTTCCTCAAAATATTGTTTATTTTAAACCAATTTCTTCGTAATTCGTACTTTTTAATAAATTTTATCATAATAACTCATTTATATAAAACAATTAGTGTAACTCGACAAACTCCTAGAATTTAAGGAACTTTTCACAAAATATACATTACACCACATGTAAGAAGCCAAACAAGAAATATACGATATTTTATTTTCGATAAACATGAAAAGTACAGGAACAAAGAGTTGAACGGTCGTTTACGAGGCAGATTGAGTACGCAATATTGTTAGTTGAGAAACGTTTTGTTTGATCACCGTATGTTGGGTTTACGATGTTGTGATAGACGGGCGGTTTTTTAAACGCTATAATCAATAAAATAAAATATATGACAGACGACACACAAACAGGAGCACAAATGTGCGACTGTTAATGCAACCGGTTGTGGGTTTGATCTCCCCTCATAGAAATTAAATATTTTATATATTCAAATTAAATATTTCATGTTTTATTTCTTTGATCTGGTAAGAAGGCAAAGCGTGCCGTTGCATTACGTTACCCAACACGCAATGACGCAAATTCGGCAGAAAGTGGGGAACCAAATGATGTGCCTTAATAACTAGGTTCCTAGGTTCCGTCTGTCCACCCTGCCATGTGCGAGTACAGTGTGAAAAGAAAAACGTATATTATACTAAGCTTACGATGTTTACCTCACTGGTAAAGTATGCAGTCAGCAACTTATATTAGCCTCTTAGTTACAAATACCTAATGCTTACTATTTTAACTATAAAATGAACTAGTACCCTCCAACATTTGCTTGCTTATTTAATGACCCCGAATTACTCATCTTCTATGAAATGACTATGATCTTATATTTAAATAAATTATTTAATAAATCCACTACAACTACGTATTTCAGGAAAATTAACTTTATAAATAAATAATATAACTGATAACGTTATGTCGTCATAGTCGTAAATCGTACTTTAGAAAAGCTAACCACGATGAAGAAAAACAACATATATATACATATAAGACAAAACCATTCAAGTTTAATTGCGTTCATGCTTTATAAGTTATTTATAATTTAGGTATTTTAAGAAATTACTAAATTTAAAAACGTATAAAAATTTGAACCCGCGCCTCTTGGAATCCGTCCAAGCGCTCTGACCACTAAGCCATTCGTTCTCACCAAGCTTCGTTTTTCTTTCCTAAGTGTGAAATAATTCTTTAAAAATAGTAAAAATATTTAATAAATAGCATTCTCTCTTTCCAAACCATAATTCTAACGAATTGTCTTTGGGTAGCGGAAATTTGTAAAAATCTCCCTACGGAGATGCTAACAACATAAATAACTTGTAACAAGCGTATAAAAATTTTGACGAATCTTGGTGAGAACGAATGGCTTAGTGGTCAGAGCGCTTAGACGGATTCCAAGAGGCGCGGGTTCAAATCCTGCTTCGTTCAAATTTTTATACGTTTTTAAATTTAGTATTTTTCTTTCCTAAGTGTGGAATAACACTTTAAAAATAGTAAAAATATTTTAAGAAATTATCTTTTAGTAACTTAGTGAAATCCTGTCCTTTGCCTTAATTGTAAAGAAATAGAATAACTTATCTATGATAATATATTTAGAAAAAGAGATAAAGTAACACAAATAATAATTAAGTATAAGATTAGAAATTATAGAAAAATCGCTCGTCTACATCAACCTAGCTGTGGGTTTATCTGCAACACTCTGACTAAAACAAATAGTGTACAAGATCGATGTTTATTCGGGACACTTGTACTGTACTGTTGTTACACTACACTACGGAGTCGGGAGTGAAGTCATAATGGACCCAGAAGTTACTTTGTACAAATATTAAATTGCCTCAATGTTTGACTCGTGGAAGCTAGATAATCTTGATCTTATAGTTTAAATAGTTTTTTCATTCATTTACGTTAAATTATATATTTGGTTTGTTCTTTTTTAAGTAAAAGCTTAAAATAAATCAACTGTAAGTAATATTATTCTCGGAGAAGTTTTCTTCATTTTTTTAAGGAAAAATAAGAACGCTTAGAGAATGGAGTATATCTCTCTAAATTGAATTGAATTGAATATTTGTTACTAACAACATTAAGAAAAAGAAAATTTCGACGTATCTTGATGACAAAGTATGGCTTAGTTAGTCACAGCGCTTGGACGGTTTCCAAAAAGTGCAGATTCAAATACCGCTACGTTAAAATTTCTATACGTTTTAAAAAAATGAATTGAAATTATGGTAGTAAGCAAAATAATACAATATAACAAAACGTTATATTAACTGAGCCTGCCGTGGCGCAGCGCCACAAGCGTGTGTCTGTAAATGACAAGTTGTGGGCTCGATCCCCACTCTAAGAAATAAAATATTTAAAACTTTCAAGTTAAGTATTTAATGTTTTCATTTCTTTGCTCTGGTAACAAGAAAAAGCGCAGGTTTGAGTCCCGCCACTCAACAATACAATGCCGCATAGCCTCAAATTCGGCGGAAAGGCGGGAGTGTCTTAGTACTAGGGTACCAAGTTCTCTCTGTCTATCGTGCCATGTATGGGATATAGCGTGAACCAGAAAAAAAAACAAACTGATAACTATCAAGAGAAAGTTAATAACTTTAATATAGAATATCATGCATAAAATCAGATGGGAGCATAAATCGATATTAAAAATTATTTCTTATTAATTAAGTACTCATCGGTCATATGTATATTTTCGTAGACTTTGCCTTTTATTTTTCTATATCGATACTTTGTCAAAGAAACACTCTATCTTGATCATACAAATAAAATAATAAAACAAAATATTTCTATTTGAGGCCTGTATTCGCGCAGGCACAAGCGTGGGACTATAAGCGCTACAGGTTGTGAGATCGTTTTCCACTCGAGGTAATGAAATATTTAATACATATTTTTATTTTATTGCTTTGGTAACGAGGCATTGAGTTCCGCCACTCAACATGTACCAAGAATTCGGCAGAAACTGGGGAAAGGAAGTGTATTAATGGAAATAGAGTATGACTTGATACTAGTTTCTGAAGTTCACCCTGCCTACGAAATTAAAAAGAAATTAATGACCTTTGTCCTACTTTAATAAAATACATAAAATAAATAATAAAATATCACATAATAAATCATGTGCAATTTACATTCAATTATAACATTAATAAGTTTACATGTCTACTCATGCGACCTCAGAGTTCCAAGTAAACAAACTACAGTATAATATTATATTAACGATAAAGAGTAATTTCGAGCCCCATAATTAAAAACAGGAGCTAATCTTTTAATCGCATCAAAGGGTGCCTACAAATCGTGCTTAACAACATTTTCTAATAAAGAAAGCCTTTTGTACTGGCGCGAGCGGATTGAGGATGATATTATAATAAGTATTTTTAACACTTTCACGCTGAATCCCGCATAGAAAGACAAGCAAAAACTTAATTCAAGACGCCTAGTTCTGCGCTTGTAAGCCGAATTCAACACTTTTTGTGTAAAGTGGCGGAGAAAAACGCCGCATTTTTTTAATACCAGGATGGTTAAATGGAAGTAATTAATTCCTTCAACAGAAAATCAAATCAGCTACTGCCGCGCTTACAATGAGACTTGTCCACTGCACCACGATGACCTAACCTTGTTTACTTATTAAACTTACTGTTATTAGATCATAAATAAAACGAGCACTTTGAACTGTCAGTGTAAAAGATTATGGGTGTTCGCAAAGATTTACAACTTGCTCAGTGGATTCCTTTCATTGGAGCGTTTTAATCGTCTAAAATATCAGATTTATCTCGTCTTAACGTTATAACGGGTTTAAGCCGTTCAGTTTGTTCGCTTAACTAAATGTTGATTTGGTAATTTGATAAATATATATTGATCAATTTAATCACGATAATAGATAAGGGTGTAGGGGCGCGTTGAGAACGCTATAGTGGGTTTGATATCTACTCGCCTGAATTAATTGTATTTAAGGTACCTCAAAAGTAAACCCGAACGCTTATTAGAACCATTTTTTTCCGTTTGTCCGTCTGTTGAGACCATTTATATCGAGATCATCTAGAGGAATCAAGCTAAAATGAAGCTCAAGTCAATGCAATCAAATGATACGTTTTTAATTTTCGTATTTCGTATGAAAATCGCTGTGTAATGAAAATCTGTAGAGTACTTTGATTTGACCTCCAGGTACTAAGTTCAATATACTTGACTGGTTTTTTTTTCTACTAAAACTGCCCAACTTTAGGATTCTCTACCAAAAATGCCACTATCTTAACATATAATTCAAGTATTTCTTATCTGTATAGTTATTCCAATATTATATATACGAGTATGTATATATTGTCTTTATTTTATAACGAGTAATTGGGGAACAGAATGGAGTGTCTTACCATCAGGTTCCCAAATTCCCTTTGCCCACCCTGTCATGTTCGGAATGCAGTATGAAGCTTATAACGTGTAACGTGCCAACCGTTCATTTGATAATCTATATAGCTACTTATAATAGTTTATGTAAGAATGTGTAAATATAAACTGATATTAGTGGCAAAAGGATGAATGAATGATGTAAGCCACGTATAGATATATCATAAGATATAAAAAATTGATGTGGAAAATCATTTGTGTATTAATGTTTAAATATTTATAGTAGAGGTTTGTAGTTAATTAGAGGCTAATTTCCATAAAAAAATTATATTAATAGCTGCTGCTATATATGTAAATATGTAATAGTGGAAATAATTAGATTTATTACATTTAAAGGGTTGATTACGAATTTTTCTTTATTTTCATAATTCTGCGGAAACTTAAATGGAAACTGAAAAGTTTGCTTAATGACTTAACACTAAAGTTTCCAACTTCTCTCTGCCTAACCTGCCATGCGGGATACAACGTCAAAGTGATAAAAAATACTTGCTTTAGTAGGAATCGAAACTATATTTGTCTTCATTTAAAATAGATACTGCGCCTTGAACTCTCAACTAAGTTTTACATTCAAACCGATCGATCAGGATTATGGTAAAGTTTTAAAATGCTCAATTCTATATATTATAAGAGATAGATTATAAATTTAAACAAATTTAATTATATATATTATTTTAAAAAGCGTTAGTAACTTTTAATATAATTAGAAATAATCGTCTAGAGACAAAAATGATGCTATGTAATTACTCAATGGTTGTGGATTCGATAAATACTCAAGCGCTTTGACCAACTAAACCATCCTGCTTTGTAAGAACGAATGGCTTAGTTGGTCAGAGCGCTTACACGGATTCCAAGAAGCGCGAGTTCAAATCCTGCTTCGTTCAAATTTTTATACGTCTTTAAATTTAGTGTTTTTCTTTCCTAAATGTGGAATTATACTTTAAAAATAGTAAAAATAATCAATATAGAGATCGTTGTAGCACATCAGTACAGTGTTTAACTGCAAACTTATAGGACGTGGGGCTCGATACCGACTCTATAGAGTAAATTCACTTTATTTGATAAGTAGAGATCGGAGTGTCTAAGCACTAAGTTACCTCTGCCTGTCTTGCCCTATGTTTAAAATACAGTATGAAGTTAAGTTAAAAAGAAGAAAAAAACTTAGCCTTTCGTTCAAATATCAGTTCTGATTTGTACAAAATTCTTATATACAGCTTTCATATGAGGTTCTTCTTATGTGAACTTTTAATCTAAAATAAAATATTAAACCAAAATAATCAAAAGTGGGTATACATCATCTGTCATCTACCATACTGTTTCAATATTTACTTCTCCATGCATGCTAAATACTAATAAAGTCACAAAGGGACTGCGTAACTGCCATTATTTATGAGTTTTCTGGAAGTCCCTTTAATAAGTCGTGATAATTTAAACGTTGCTCACAATATATTAATTTTCAGTTGAATTGTTTTGTCTATATTATACGGAAAAACAGTATAATATGTCATATATTTTATGATTATCGTTAGTAAAACCTATATACAATGAGGCCTGTGGCGCAGGGACTCAAGCGTGCGACTATAAATGTGAGAGATTGTGGGTTTGATACCCACTCGAAATATTTCATATTTTCGTTTCTTCGCTTAGGTGATATAGCAAAGGAGCTTCGCCATTCAACACGCAATGTCTTATATCCGGAGTATAGAAAAATAAGACCCAAGGTTCCCTCTGCCTTCTCATGTTCCCTGCGATGTGCGAGGTACAGCAAAAACTATAGAGTATATGATGTAATTTTAACACTTGTTGTAGTGGTATTCCATTCTAAAGAATGAAAATATTTAAGATATTAAGATAAACGGGATTCAAACACGGACCTCTTTGGAAGCCATCCAAGGCCTGTTTACAAGAAATGCGGATCCTAGCTACTTTAAGATACTTAATGAATTGAATTAAATGGAAACACACACATACACACATATATATATATATATATATATATATATATATATATATATATATATATATATATATATATATATATATATATATATATATATATATATATATATATATATATATATATATATATATATATATATATATATATATATATATATATATATATATATATATATATATATATATATATATATATATCTGAAAAACGGTGTTTTGTCTGAAAACTCGTTCCACCTCTTAATTCACTTTAGATTGGATTAGAGTATAATGTGACTCAC
>DWMZ01005984.1:0-10597 GCA_018249855.1 Eueides tales michaeli | reverse complement strand
TATATATATATATATATATATATATATATATATATATATATATATATATATATATATATATATATATATATATATATATATATATATATATATATATATATATATATATATATATTTATATATAAAATTTTCGTGGGTTCACACACGTTCGGGATCACACATTTGCCACAATCAAATTTAAATATACTGAAACTTAATTGTGGAAAATGTGTGATTTGTGGCGTTTTGTTGGAACTTATGTTTTTCATCTGTGCCGACGAGTTCAGCAATTTTTAAATGTTCAGTTAATTGTTAACGGCTGCTTTGTATGAACGAGTGTTGGCTTCTTCGATTGTTATCTATTTAAAAAATGGATCAAAGATTCTGTACAAAACTTTGTGAGAAAAACGAAATTAAATGCGCGGATACATTTCGAATGTTGCCTGTGGCATACGAAGAAGCTACCTTGGACCAAAGCAACTTTTATCGGTGGTATAAGACGTTCCGTGACCCAGCGACCCATCTCATGTCCGAATTATTGATAAAAGTTTAATGGCACGATTCCTCAACAACTTTTCTAACGATGATTCGAAGATTAGCCAATATCATTTTTTCACGGCACGCCTTTCGTCATTTACATCTTCTTGGCCTTTTGAGCATTTGTTTAAATTTTAACTCTACATATGTAATACGTTATGTCAATTCGAACATTTTGCACAATTTTTCATAGGAAGGAAAACCACTACGAAATAAAAAGGTGATAAATATTTATGTCGTTTAGAACATAGATAATTTCATTGACCGTAAATAACGCGTTATTTTCTTTTGAAAGTAAGCGACGATCATAATTCACAGCCTATTTTTTTGGTTCTTTATCCCTGAATAACAATATTTTATAAAATAATAATAGTACAATATTTTTTATTTACTTTGAAGAGAAAAAGTATGGTCTCTAATTTTATCCCTACCTTCACGTTTTCTAATGTAGAACGCGGTGGCGTTCGTTAAAATAAGTGTGCAGGGATGGTGATCCCTGCACACTTATTTTATATGTCTTTTGCCTCGTCTTCTGTCATCAATCATAAATTCAAATTATTTTTTATTCATATATAACCAATAGTCCAAGTATTTTTGAATCGTCGAGTAAGCATATAATAAAAGCTACCACCGGCTCGGAAGGCAGTTCTGCTGAGATGAACTAGCTAGAAATTCAATTCAACAGTTGTTCGTTGCACATGGCCTTTGAACATTCCTCATGATTTTTACTAACTTTATTCGTTGACTCTGTGTGCTTGATGTTCAACTGAAGTACCTATCCTAGCTCTCACTCATGCACTATATTATATTTTTTTGACATTATTTTATAATTCTTCAAATTACACGCCTAGTACTTACTACGTTTGATTCAATATTATTTATATAATCGGCTAGTGTTTAATTGACTTGATTATGAAATATTTTTTCTCTTTATGTACATTTTTTTAGTAGACTAGTAGTTAACGTGGTATTTGGAATATCTTAACGTGGGGATCAAACCCACAACCTGTCGCGTTTACACACATTTGTATTGTACCCGTGTGCTTTGATGATAGAATTTAATGTTGAGAATTAAGAATTATTCTTATATATTTGGTTTAAGCAAATGTTGTCGATGCACCGCATAATTTTTGAGACATTGCGTATTCATTTGCGGAACTCAACGTCGCTCTTTGTCTTCTTACCGAAATTAAGAAATGAGAATCATTGATGTAGAATCAATGATTTTCATTTCTTAATTTCGGTAAGAAGTGAGAATCAAACCTACAACCATTACTTATGAGTTTGCTAGAATCTGGCCATCATATTCTAAGTAGTGGGGCCATATTTAAAAAAAGACTAACTTTATAGTAATATCTTATTTAAGAAGGCAGCTACGAGTAACTAGGTTATATCAGACGATGTCATTTTGTGAAAAAACTTTTGGAAGTAATGAATTAGACATTATTCCTATTCTGTAGACGTCGCAGGAAACAATTTATGAAGTGTATCTGGAACAAGCGACAGCTTTGAGTAGTTTGTTATGTACTGTCTATTTTAAGTTCCTTTATTTATTAAATACTAATTATATAGGTAATATTTGTATCGTATCGTATTTAATATTTTAATTATATCCATAATAAATTCCACATAAAAACTGTTTAAGTAATAAAAACTAAAACAAAAAAACAGGCAAGAAATACGGAAGCCAAAAGACAAAAATATATAGATGAAAGTAATAAAACATCCAATTATAACGATGGTCATGTATGAATTATTTAAAGCAAAGAGAGGAAAGAGTTTTGAGACTGGATTGTTTCTGTCTACTCTGCGTTGCAAACGTGTGTGATCTTTAAACTACTTAGTGAAATATCCAGCATTTACTTAAAATATATACAACAACGACGCGGCGAAAGCAATCTGTAGTTAAAATTGTAAGTGGTTTTTTTAATTAAATAGCTCTTTTTAACAACTTAGTGCGGTAGTTCTGTGAGCTTTATATGACTGTTCTATATAAGTGTTCTAGTGTACTGTATGCTTAGCATGGCTTTTACATCGCAGCAGGGTAGGCATAAGGAATCTATTTTAACGTTTTTAAATTTATTTAAAATCCGTTTAAAAATGATACTTCGTCCTTACAGTAGACCTACATTTATGAGATTTTGCACGAAATGAGAACTTAGGACAGAATTAAGAAAAAAACATTAATAAATTATAGATATTACAAAAACTAAAAACAATAATTATAAACTTATATTTGTATATTCCACGACATTTAATCGATTGTCTTGTTATTTTTACCTTACTTTTTTATATTTTTTTCAATCTCCAACACAAAAAGAGAATTATTATAAGTTTGGGGTGTCTGTCTGTCTGTGTGTGTGTGTGTGTGTCTGTGACATATTAGCCTCTGCATGCATTTGTATGCGGTTTTTTTACTTGCAAGTCTTATTCGCAGCTAAAAACTAAGTTATGTTTTATCTAAACTAGATTCTTATTTTGCCAATATAAAAAAGTTAGTAGTAGTCGGTATATATTGTTACTGAAATTTGAGATTGAGACGTTGCGTGTTAAATAGCGGAAATCAAAGCCTTGTGTAAATGGACTTGAACACAAATAAATAATCAAGTTATTATTGTATGTATATATCTATATATCTACGTATTGTTACTATCACTATAACAATACGATAATAATCTGGTGCCGTCGCGTTATAGCGCCGCGGCGCGGTAGTTACTGTTAATACGACGATTGTAGGTTCCTCTTCGTAGGAGTTATAGTTATAGTTTCAACATATAAAATTAATAAGAACCTAAATAATAACCGTCTATTACGAAGACAAATGCTTTCGAATGTTCCATTACATCAAATTAGGTCATTTGGAAAACTAGCTTTATAGATAAAAGATAAATTAAATATTTTAGGCACAGTGACATATCGTCGACTATAGACACGACAATACAAATTGAAGGAAAATTAACATATTTTTATTTATCCTCTTTGGCGAGTTGAGTTTATTTCACTCTAAGTACGTCTAAATGCAGCAAATTAGGTAGATAATTGAGAACGGATGGCTTTACATTAGGTTCCTCTAACCTTTGCCTGCCCAGTTTTTATATAGAAAATTCGATGGCAAACTCAATATCTATTATTATTTGTTAGCAAGAATCAATATCAATTATTGACACGTGAATCGCTCGGACGTGTGCGTCTTTAACCAAGTGGCTCTGCCTAGTCGCGTACCGATTGTGCTTGCGTTGAAGAGAACGCTAGTGCTTACTCCACCATAATGTGTGCGTGCTATGGAGTGAAGTGCAGGGCAGTTTTGTGCTGTAGTTTCTGCCCCAAGCAGGAAAGGTATACAACTAAATTAAGCTACACAATGCTTGCCAAGCACGGAAATAGATTGCTGGGCGTATTCAGACTCATTTTTTATCCGACAATGGACGCATTTATCTTCGCGTTCTCTAAAGACGAACTCATCCGGTTCGATAAGGACCTTCGCATAATCTTTCAAGATTAACCACCTTAAGTTAATTGAAGATTTGAACCGAGCATTTGCAACTCCCGAAGCCACCGCCGTCTCTAAAACTGCCTAGCGGCAGATGAAAGTCATTAAGACGGTGCCTTCAAAAACACCAAAAAAACATCCACCGCTACCGTAGCCATCACGCAAGACAGCAACCGTAGAAGCAATTTCTCGTCACAGCTTCCACCTCCAGCCTCTCAGGTCAACCCTGCAACCACGATTTCTCCGCGTGTTAAGTCACCGTCCTCTGTTATCATCCATGAAAAATAGCGCTTGGGACAAGGAGTCCGCCTGGATATTCATACAGAAGGTGAACTTCGCCTCTGTACGATCAGCCCAGGCTGGTGTTAAGGTCCAGTGCGCCCTCACCGCCGTAAGAGCGTGTTAGCGCGTTCATAATACATCCTGCAAGATCTTGTTGTAGGGATATCCGGTACCATTTTAAGAAGAAAAAACTGTATGATAGCTTAGTCATATCGGCCCCAAGAAAAAGAAAATGTTTAACTCAAATCCATATATTTTCACTATTTTTAAATTGTTAATACACACTTAGGAAAAAAAAAACTTATAAACAAAACGTATAATTTTTTTAATGTAGCGAGATTTGAACTGACGCCTCTTAAAAATAATCCAAGCGCTCTGACCACTAAGCCATAAGTTCTCACCAAGCTTCGTCAAAATTCTGCAGGCTCATCTCTTCTTCCCAAAATAACACAACGTCCCTTACGTTGTTCTTGCATGCATATAAGCGAAAATATGTAATTTCATTCTGATAATTCAATGTTGCGTATTATCATACTAGACTATCATTTGATTAGACAAAATTGTAGGATTCCATCTTCTAGTGCAACTGTGAAATTATCATAAAATGGTTACTAAAGTGACATTCTTGTATCACTATAATGTGCGTGAAAATATAGACACCAAAGCTACGACCCAAACTAAGCTTAATTAAAATAACGACAAGTCAAGTGGAACTAATTATGAACATTCTGTATTCAATATAATAATAGGATGCTGAGTTAAATTGATTCTCGCATCATTGTTTGTTCACAAACCGAAAGAGCTTCTGCTTAAGTTAGTCGATTTACAGTTCAAAGACGAAATTAATTTGCAGTCATGTTCCTTGAAACGGATTTGTAAAATTATTTTTAGTCTTAGTTTTTGACTTTAAAATTAAATTAAACGTAACAAATAATATTTAAAAATATTAAAATAAACTAGTCTAAGTGCCTTTTATATAGTTAATCTAACTAAGCGTTAGATGGCTGTAGGTTTTTGATGGAAGGATATTTCGCGCTCATCTCAGGAACGTCGGGTTTCAATTGATTTTCTTGTATTTATTTATAAAAAAACGTCGGGTATCAATTGATTTCCTTGTGTTTAATTATGAAAAAAGGCTACTTGAGAAACTAACAAAATATATCACACTAATCGTTCCAATGATACTAATTGCACCTATGTTCAGTAACTTCGGGCAATTAAAACGTGTTATAGATAATTAAGTCAGTTAGTTTGACTGTAACCGCGTCGGTTGTGGGTTCACTAACTAAGAATAATATATTTTCATTTCTTCGCTCTGGAAATATAACAAGAACGGATCTTGAAAATTTGGCGGAGAGCGGAAATTGAAAGTATTATACAATATGTATAACACTATATTCTCTCTGCTCATTCTGCTATATGCGTGATACAGCGTGAAGATATCAGTTGTATTTAATTAAGTACACCGACGAGGCCGCAGATACGAGATACTCTAAAATATAGATCGATAGATATTAACACATCAGCATACATACTTACATACAAACTTGAACGCTAAAGTTGTATTGAAATTGAATACGTACATGCTAACTTTGCACTGCCTTTAAATTACCTTCACATCTCTCGAGATTCCGCTTCTGTTATTTTACATACAAAATATACTGAAACTTAGTTTCAGACTGATACGTGTCGAATATTACCTCGGCTGCTCTCCCCACTCGTGGGAATGTGGTAGTGTCTAGTATTAACGAGGGAGAAGATGGACGGAGTGTCTGACACTAGATTATCTTTGTCTAATTGCTGAAATATATATATAATATATATGTATATAATATCTTATATACGTATATGTATCGCATACAGCAATTAGTATAATAAGAGCGCTATATATATAAAGCACAGAAATCTTTTTAAATTCTTTTTTTCAGAACGAGTAAATGAAAATACTACAGATACATTATTATAATAATTTAACTCATCGCTGTCTGCAAAGTGTATATGGGAGATACGAGTTCAGAGACAGTCTGTTATTGTGGGCATTTAACTTCATTTAAACCATGTTTCTTTTTATTATCAACTCGCTATTACTCAATTCAAGACTATTGTAATGATAACAATACGTGGGATTAAATGCTGTTAGTACGGCTCTTCTCAGCAGACCCACCTTTTGAGCCAATGGTAGCTACCATTCAGTCGAATTTACACTACAGACATTTCCATGTAATCTGACGATTTAAAAGTAATTGTAATGGCCTTATTAAATAAAGAATATTTTGATTTTGTTTGTATGTTTGTATGTTTGAGTACGCTAGTTTCAGAACAGATTTAACCAATAAAATATGAATTAATTTCAGAGATTTCAACTATTGTTTTTAAGCAAAATGTGACCGTGATTTAAATCAGATTTAAATTTGTTGTCCAACAAAGTCATTAAAAAATAACTGTTTTATTGAATTAACTCAAAACTTAGAACTTTAGTCTTTTTATTTTGAAACAAACTAGTTTCCAATGTATGGCTGTTTTGATGTAAAATTGTAATATTTTAAGATTTGTAGAAATGCATGCGAAAAAAAAAAATAATTGTATAGTTAGTAGTGAGTGAAGCTGTAGACGGGTCAGCAGTTTAAAATATAGTCATTCTCTCGAGTGGTGATCAAACCTGCAATCATCGCACTTACAGACAAATGCTGACCCACTGTACTGTACTGCTCTTGACCTACACTCGTAAAACAGCAGAAAGCTGTCACTTCTCTCTTCTTAACGAAAAGAGAGTATACAGTAAGAATAAGAACTCTCATTACAGAATTGTTTTTATCCCTTTATCTACATATTACAGCGAGGGTGTTTTTTGAAAGGTAAATTACTCTAGAGTGTACTAATAAATTCGATTCACATATAATGTAGTTCCAAGAAACGAACATGCTTATTTCTTTTCGATCATAGTAAGTTTCTTGTTCAAATTAAGTACTCAAAGACATCTTTGTAAACTGACCCCGCGGAATTGAAGTCAAAGATCGTCTCCAGCTTAGTTAAATGTAAACATTTTTACAACGAAACAAAGAGATTTTTCAAAATATCCGTAGACGGATCATCTTTGCGGTATAAAAATATAAAAAAAAAATCATATAAAAATTACTTTTCTGTAAAGAACGAGCTTCCTTATGTCATACATGAATATGAGAAAATACCCTTAATATTTAATAATAACAGTACTGGGACGATGTGATAAGATCATAACTCAGCCCGCCCCCAGCCGACCCCGGTGTCTCTGGCACGCTTCATACTCGTATCTCGTAGATGATTTTAATACTGAAAAATACATTCTCATCATAAGCATGTAATAAATTTAAATTTGCTTAATTATTTGAGCGACTTCACGTTTAATAATAGGCTGACTTAAACGAAATAGAATATTTTTTATTCTTTGTCTATCTGCAAACTCTATAGTTGGAGGTACGATTTCTATTTGATTATGTTCTATATTTAAATGAAACAATTTTAACCGAATTGATCGAGTATATTGATATCTATACATTTTTGGAAACCCGACTTTTCAAATACTTTACGGCAGTCCGTAGCTAATTTTCACTCTGGTAAACAGAAAAACTGTGGCTTTGATTTCTGCAAGTCACACGATGATGACAATGTCACAAAAATTAAGCGAGAGCAGGGAAACGGATGAAAGAAAGTTCTCTGGGGGAAATGATTTACCTTTCACTCTGATAACATAGTATTTTTAGCCTCATGCTGCATGTTGCATGCTGCATTTTATCCTGCGTATTGGCAGAGTAGACAGAGCGAATTCGGGAACCTAAAGTTAAGTTGCCGGTACGTTCTCCAATTTTCATCGAATTTGAGACATTGCCTTGTCATCAGACTAAATTAATGATATTATTAAATATTTCAATTCCTCAAGTGGAAATGGAACTCTCAACCTTTCGCTCTTACAGTCCCATGTTTGTGCCACTGTGCCACCATAGGCCTCGTATATAATAATAATAAACCCGCAGGGCAGCTTGTGGCGAGCTGTTGGGGAGTGGCGACCCCACGGACCTGAGTCCTCCAGAGGGGAATTGTAATCTATCCCCCGCCTCTGGCTTGCCATTATTGGCCGGCAGAGTGGAGCGCAAGAGCTATATGCTCGAAAGGGTGGAAGTGCTCAATCTGCGTAATAACGGGGAAACCCGCTCACGAGTTCCTCGTGATGGTGAAACCGGTGCACACATCTCTACACCTTTAGCCGACCACGCCGATGTTGCGCCCGAGGCATTACGCCGCTTTGTGGGGGCCCATCTAGTGGGAAGCGAGTCACCGTCCGTCAACAATTCAATTTGAGACGTTGAAAAGGCGGTCGTCCGTTAATCTCCTTCAATAGTCCAGTTCTCGATCGCGTCTATAGACCCAGTTTAGTTTTTCATATTTTATATAGTTTCTACACATTATCCGGAGACTATCTTTGGGCAATTACCTCTGGTTACTCAGAGATGGATCCCGGCTAATGCGTCACAGCAAAATATTTTAATATTTTCAAAGGGGCCTCTACGTGTTGGACCTGAGTCGCCATGCAAGGACCGGGTTCATTTGAACCCGAGAACTTTAAATGAGAGACATAGTAATAATAACTCTTTATTGTACACCCAGAAAAAAAACAACATAAAAATACAATAACAAGAAAAATAGTATATACATGTACAAAAGGCGTCCTTATTGCTTAATAGCAATTTCTGACAGGCAACCTTAAGGGAAAGGAAATAGCAAATTAAGACAGATAGGGTGCACTTGTTATAAATAAATAAAAACCTAATAATATGCAATAATACGCATACCACATGATACTACGGTATATAATATATATATATATATATATATATATATATATATATATATATATATATATATATATATATATATATATATATATATATATATATATATATATATATATATATATATATATATATATCCCACACAAGGCTGGGTAGGCAGAGAGAACCCGGGAACCTAGTGTTAAGACACTCCGTTCCTCACTTACCACCCAATTTGAGCCATTGCGTGTTGAGTGGCGAAACTCAACGCCACGCTTTGCCTTTTTACCAGAGCGAAGAAACGAAACATTAAATGTTTAAATAGAAAATATTAAATATTTCATTTCCTCTACTGGTAATCGAACCCAGAACCTGTCGGTTGTACAGTCACACGCATGCGCTGCTGCACCACGACAGGCCTCTCTTTAAATATATATTTGATGTATAAAAGTTTTAATATTGTGGGAATTGAATCCGTACCACATTCACGTTTATTTTTTATTATGAAATTGGGACTTTTTAAGTAATTATTAAATTATTTTGTTTCTTTAAATATTTTAAGAAAAAAAAGAAAGGTTAGTACTTTTTGTCTTGTTCCCTTATATTGTATTATATGTTAGGAACGATACAAGCAGGTTAATTACAAGGCTGTGGTAATTAGACAGCGCCTGACAGTAAAGTGAATATTGTGGGTTTAATCTCCACTCGGGGGAACAATTATATCAAAATATTTTCGTTTTTTATCTCTTTCTCTCTCGTTGATCTCATAAGCAATAATAACAAAATTATCAACAAGTCTTGAAATCAATCTATATCAAGAAGTGATTCATCATTATATATTTTCAGCTACGCGTTAAATATATGTAAATAAAGCTCATGAAGACTTTATAATTCTTATACATGGTATTGTAAAGATTTTAAAATAATCTTTTACGTCACCTGCGACCGAGCGATTTGTGTAATAAATCTATGCTATGTGCAGGTGCAAGTCTACAAATTTAAATGTATCACCCGCCACCGGAGCACGACCTGCTCCGAGCATGTGTTTTATGTGAACTAATGAATTACAAAGAAAATGAGTGTGTATTTTATGCGTGATGCGTAATTTATTATACTTCATGTATTGCAAAGAGATATACATTCGTTGTTTGAGTTACTTCACTTGAATATAAATAATAATATTGACATATTTATAACAACGTGGGACTATCAGCCCTATGATTGTGGATCAATCCTCACTTGGAGGAATTAATGATATTTATTTTTTCCGCTTGCAAAATTGGGAAGACAAAGTACAGTGTTGACTACTGTCATTAATACGCAACGACTTGAAAGTAAATGCAGATGATGTATTAAATAAAAAAAATATTACGTTAGATAGAAATGTCTGTAGTGTCAGTCCTACAGGAAGCTACCACCGGCTCGGAAGGCGGGTCTGCTGAGAAGAGCCGGCAAGAAACTCAACAGTTGCTCTTTTCAAAATATCAATTAAAGAAAATATATA
>DWMZ01005983.1:0-10597 GCA_018249855.1 Eueides tales michaeli | reverse complement strand
AAACTGTCAAAGGACAAAGGTTTTCAAGGGCGACATTTAAATTATTAGGTATAATGTTTTGTTGACGCCATTTTGTTCGGTGGACAAGCTCCAAGCGATACGCATATTATACACCCGAGTTGTCGTTCGTATTGTGTACTATATTTCCAACATTTACTACACTACCGTTTTTTTTAACTTAACGCTGTATCCTGCAGATAGCAGGGTAGGCAGAGGGAACATAGGAACCTAGTGTTAAAATATGCTGTTTCGTTTCTCACTCTCCGCTGAATTCAAGGAATTGCATGTTAAGTGTCGGAACTCCATGCCGCGCTTTACCTTGTTACCGAAAAAATAAAAACATTACATTTTTAAACTAAACATATTAAATGTTTCATTGCGTCGAGTAGGTTTGTGTGGTTCGACAGTTGTGGGTTTAATTCACACTCATGGGATGAAATGTTAAAGATTTTCATTTCCTTGCTCTGGTCACGAGGCTAAACGTGACCTTCAGCTCCGCCACCAACACGCAATGCCTCAACAATTCAGCGTACAGTGGGTAACCGAGTCTCTAAACATTAAGTTCTACAATCCTCTCCGCCTACCCTATTATACAGCGTGAAGCTAAAAAAAAACTATTTAAAAAATACTTAAACACTAAACAAACTTTTAGCTTTTAAATAAACAAATGATTTCTTCTTCATTTAGTACTAAATTACTAAATATTTTTGTCATCAATGTTCACATATAATAAAAGCTCTTCTAACGCATATCGATATAGAACCGCTATATTTCATGGTAAGCTTATGTTTTCATAATATCGTCAAGTCTACGACATGAAGATATAAACGATATTAGGTGTAGTATATAACACTGGCAACCCACACGCAGCGTCGCCCACATAAATTTACTGTTTTATCATAGCCAAATTTTTAATAAATCAACAAAAAATTGTCCATGTTCTATTCTAAACTATAAGTTATATTACTATAAAGTTTCATCCAAATCAATAATAATACTTTTTGTATGAAAGTGGAGCAAACATTCATCACAAGGTTTCCCATCTGTAATATAAGTGATGTTTAACGTACCTATCGATAGCATCATTGAGTCTCCCGGCCCTCATGTGCATGAGCGGCGCGCGCTGCAGCGCCGTCTCCAGCAGCACGCCGGCCGGCGCGCCCGCCCCGCCCCCGCCCGCGCGCTGCAGGTACAGCAGGCTCAGCTCCGACGACACCTCGAAACTGCGGATCTGGAACCGGCATATATTATTAAACTAACGTAGTTAGCTATAAGTAACCTCAATTGGTAAGAGAGGAAGGGGGAGACCTCGGTTGACCTTCGAATACACAGTGTCTACGATACTGGAGGAGGGTCACGTAAAAAGCATGAGGACCCCCCGATGGGTATGTATGAAGAGGTTGATGACAGTGGACGAGGCGAAAGAGGTATGCCGAGACTGTAGCGTTTGGCGCTCCGTTGTCTCTGCCTATCCCGCTAGGGATATAGCGTGAAGATAAGTAAGTAAGTAATATAACTTACTTAACCATAAGATAACTAACCATAAGCTAATTAACTATAAGTTACTTAACCACGCGTTAATTAGCCACACGCACGTAACCATAAGATATAGCTAATATTAATTACTGCAACTTAACTTACTGTTAATTAACCATAACTTAAGTAACTATAAGTTAAGTAACTATAAGTTAAGTAACTGTAAGTTAAGTAACTATAAGTTTAGTAACTGTAAGTTACTAACCACAACGTAGGTAATAATAAGATACTTAATTATAAGTATCTTATATTAGTTTTTACATGTGGGTCATGACACGCTAAAAATGAATTTCCTACACTATACTTCTAGATAGTACGAAGAAATTCTGTTTTCTACTTTGTACCCAATTGTCGTGATAATGTGTGGTGAATCGCGGAACTCAACACCGTGCGTTGCCTTTGTTGCTACGGCGTTTATACACACGCTGTATTATGTAATATGTAATAGGGGGTATAATGTAATTGCCGATTATGTAATAGGGGGGGCAAAGCAGTAACGAGGCAAAGCGCGGCATTGAGTTGCACCACTCAACACGCACACAGTATCTCCAGAATTCGACTAAAAAGTGAGGAGCGGAAGTGTCTAAATCGAAACAGCGTCTTAACACTAGGTTCTCAAGTCCCCTGTGCCAACCCCAATATATGATAAATGGCGTGAAAAAATTAAATATCCTTAAAAATAATTAATGAGTTTAGTTACCATTTCGGTTTCCTTCTCAGCTTGCTTATACCGACTCGTGGAGCTCGGCACAGACGTTTGTTCCAGACATAGACCTTTAATTGCGTACGACTCCGCTACTATCCTTAAACTACGACTGAAATAAAACAATCATATTTTTTAATAATAGAACTGTCGTATTAGAGGTCTATGATTTACGCGATTGTTAGACATTTTAAATAAAACAATTTTAAACGGATTATTCGCGTATATTGGGTTATAAATATTTTCGGAAACCCGACGTTTCAAAAACTTTACAGTGGTCCGTGGTCACGGACGTCACCTGTAAAGTGTTGGAAACGTCGGGTTTCTAAAAATGTTTAAAATCCAATATACGATTGTTTAATTTAAAAAACACAATTTTGATGAAAAACATAATACTTTTATAAATTACATGGTATAACTGAAAGGATGTAACTAAAAGTTACACTTTTTTCGATAAAACATTTAATTTCATTGGTTAATTTATATATCTTATTACTTAAATTATATAAATTAATTAGAAGTAACCTAAACTAGGTTATAATACTGCACACGTTTAGGTCGATTGTGCCTCTCAATCGCTTATTTAGCGCACGCACGCCAAAAAGGGAACGTGACAATGAGTCATGTTTTATTGTGCGCGCAGCCGGCGTTCATCTGTTTGTAAGACGTTATCACGTCAAAAAAGTGACAAGGAACAAAAATATATGATGAGAGAGATGTAAGAGAGACTATTTTAGTCTCTTCGTCACTAAAATAGTCTCTCTTACATCTTTTAAATAAATTAAGGCATTTATGAATTATTCATAATACAGTTTTTTATATTAATACAAAGCATGTATTATTGAAAATGTATTTTATTTTCTCCATTATTTTAATCAAAACTAATCGGAGATATAAAAATTTATCACTCTTATGGAATTTAAACTCACAATCACCAAATGTAATTTTTCAATAATTTAAGTAAGCATTTTCTTCATTTTATTATTTATACAATTTGCGTGTTCAGTTAAATGGCAGCCACTTTGTAAAATTATACCAATCAGACATAATTAATTGAAGCCTGCCACGGCGCGGAGGCACAAGCGTACGATCGTAACCTTTACATGTCGTTAGTTTGATTCCTACATGAGAAAATAAAATATTTTATATTTTCATTTTCTCGCTGTGGTAAAGAGACAAAAGCGCGATGTTGATTCGTAAAGTGGAAAAAGGAAGTATATAGGGAAGAACTTAATAGGGAAATGTCTCAAAACTCCAGGTCCCCCCGCCAAACCCTTATTTAGCACTTTTATAGTATTTTTATAGAGTGAAGCCTAAATATAAAATAAAATAAAATAAAAAAGAATAATAAATATTATGCCTCATTTTGCTATCAATATCTTTTACGAATTGCTAAATGTTATTTTATGTTTAAAAATATGCTTATTTGTGTTATTATGTCCCATTCATCTACTATACTATGTACTTCCAAGGTGATGTGAAAACGGTTATGTATAATTATACTAAATAATTACTATAAATACCTAAATAACTTCTATTCATATATTTTTACTATTTTTAAAGTGTTATTTTACACTTAGGAAAGAAAAATACTAAATTTAAAAACATATAAAAATTTGGAGTTCAAATCCTGCTTTGTCCAAATTTTTATATGTTTTTAAATTTAGTATTCTATTCATATAGTAAAAAGGAACCCAATGCCATAATTTTTAAGGTTTCATACCCAAAGGGTAAAGTGGAACAATTTTACTAAGAGTTCACTGTCAGTCTGTATGTCAACAGACTGTGTCTTATGAAGCGTGAAAGTTAGACAGTTAAAATTTTCACAAACAATGTATTTCTGTTGCCACTAATTATACTAAAAAAATAGAGTAAAATAAATATTTAAGAAGCACAAAAGTGACCTTATTCAGTTTTATAGATGGTACAGAACATATCTTTTCATTTTATAAGAAGGTAATTAATAAAATATATAAATAAAATATGCTTTAGATAATTAAAATAATCGAACAACATATGTATCTTTTAATTACAACTTGAAAACAGGGACTAAAAGTGTTTAACATTGTTGGTTCAATTAAATTTACAAGCAATCTGAGTATGAGTCAGCCTTACCATAAGTGACCTATCTAGATCCTTAATTACTCATTTATACTGTATATTACTTAGATAGAAGCAATTAAAGTTTCAATATTAAGTTCGTTTTTAAGCTTCACGCTGTAACCCGCACACGCCAGAATAGGCAAAGGGAACTTGGGAACCCAGTATTAGGACACCCTCATTAAGACCTATTCTCTGTCGAATTAAGGCATTGCAGTTCAGTAATGGAACTCAACTACATACTTTGCCTTCCCATCAGTGATTAAAATATGAACTATTTTATTCCTTCAAGTGGATCTAACTTACAACATTAACTGGAATCATAATAACCCAATTTATTCTTTTGAACTAATCAAATTATAATTAAAGCTAACAAAATAAATAATCACATTACATCTTCAATACAACATATGTTTCATTACACAAATGAACAACATATATTTTTTTACCATTATTAGATTATTGTGGGATAGTACCAACTGGAAAATGAAGGTTTGTGTGTTCAATTCCCTAGTGTATGATTTTCACTCACATACTCACTCAGCTTCACATCACACATCTTTAATTGTTACATGATGATACAACAATTAGAACTGCATTGTTAATTACAGCTCAACTAATAAAAGTATGTTAAATTTTAATGAGATTTGATATCCGTTATAGTTCAAAATGTGTCATTAGTTGTACATAATAATGTTAATATAATCTAAGAATGGGCGAGTGTTAATCTATATGTATGACAGTAGATTCATATAAATTAATACAAATATATATCATTCAACTTACACAGGCAACTCCTTCTCCGTCAAATTATTTAATTCTGCCAATTTATAATTCTTCAACGCATCATCATAAGCTCCACACGCATAATTCAACTTTCCCAATAACAGGAAGGCGTCTAAAGCGACTCCGGCTTTTTTTCCCATTTCGTCCGTAGCTAGAGTTAGATAACCACGGGCGTCTGACAGTTCCCTTTGAGCCCTTTCTATATTCTCCTTGATGGGCGGCCATTCGTTCAAATATGCTTCTAATTTACCTTCGCCTATGAGAAAGTGTGCAAGACTTTCTGGAAAAATATTAATATATTATAATATGGGGGCCTATTGTGGAGGTCGGGGACATGTATGTGATACTGTTACACACATGTCCCCGACCTCCACAATGCAACAATTGTGGATTCAATCTCCTCTCAAGGAAGTTAAATATTTAATATTTTAATATCTTCTGTTAACAATGAATAGCATTGCATTGAATTCTGCCAACTGCAATGCTTCAAATTCAGTGAAAAATGGGTCTTAACACTAGGTTCCAAAATTCCATCACCATGAAATGTGCCAGATTTTTTATTACAGTTTTTTTATTAAGAATCAAAAAATATGAGGTCATTGTGACAAGTTACTGCCAACTTTACAGGCTTTACTTGGAGGCACAATTCCCAGTTGAGTGAGACAAGACAAAGCATGGTGATGAGTTCCTACACTTAACACATAATATCTAGAATTTTTATGAAAAATGAACTAAATTCCCTTTGCATACCCTGCTGATACAGTGCAAATGTATAAAAAAGTTACATAATAAACCTCTATATTTTTGAATTTATATATAATGTAGTATAGAATGTACAACAAAAACATAATTTATTAAATATATATATTTTTTGCTTTATATAGAAATACAAATTTTAGTTGAGGTAATCAGTATTTATAATAAAATCAATTATTATATAATAACATTAACCTGTATTATATTACTAAGTTAGCAATATCTGTTAAATTTGTGAGACAATGATTGTCCTTTGTACATTCTTGTTTAAACTAAAGTTATTAATAATTAATAATGTAAAAAAAATATTGAAAATAAATATATCTCTTTAGTTTTTAAATTTGCTAAATTAATTTTATATAGCAAATATTAATCCCATTATTAGACTTGTTTATTTAAAGTACCAACTCAAAACATCACATATTTATATAGAATAGATAAGAAATATCAGTTGTGTTACTTTTTTATCACACTGAAGAGCAAAGTCACTCATAGTTAAATAGCCGTTCAATAAATTTATTTTACAACCTTTAAAATAAGTTAAATAATAAAAAACATACCAAAAAATAAGGAAGGAAGTAATTCATTTCATTTAAAGTTATGAATGAAAGTTTATATTAAATATTAAAATAACAGCGATAAAAGTTCCAAGCTGTTTAAGTGACTTTTTAGAAATGTTATTCACCGTGCAAAGGCGACCTGGCCTTGAGCTGTTGGGCCAAGTCCGCAACCTTCTTCCAATTGGACTCCTCCCGATTCTTTTCGATTTCGGCCTCGTAAGTCCGTACAGCATTTTTACTCCTCGATGTCATTTTAACACGAGCAAGTGTGGCGGTCGTCACAGCATCGATTTCGTTTGTATCTTTTCATTCGAACATTGCAAAACCCTCACAAATTGCGAGAATCCCCAGTAATTGAAGGCCAAATTTGACATATGATGACATCGGGTGTGAATTTGATTTGATACGTTCCGTTTCACACGTAATGTATCTTCAGGTTCAAGTTACACGAACACATCAATTTAATTTAAAATATGTATATTGTTTTATAAATTTTATAATAGTTCATGAAGTAATGACTTATTTAATAATATAAAGTAAATTGTTTTGATGTACTATATATTAGTTATCTTTGTAAATTTGATTAATTTCAAAGTTGTGCCACAAGATGGCGGTAATAGTAGCACATAGACTAAATAAAAGGTGATAAGCTGAAAAAACAATGTTTGTGTTTAAATAACACTTATATTCATAATCTTCAAATTATGACATATCTAATGTAAGTTCCAAAACAAAAATGACTAAAATCTACACATAACGATAATAAATAATACCTACGTGTGTGAAATCATATCGTTTAGTGTGTCACGATAATCATTTGCTAAGCGCACGAAGCTATATAAATAAGCATTTCCTGCTGCGCCATGCGGCGCCATCCCCGGGCGCAAGGTCATGGAGAAGTTTAAGCTACTATTACACAATTTACCATAAATATACTTGTAACGCATTGTTGCCGCTACTTTTAAATGTTTTATATTATTAAACCAAAACATATGGATACTTTGTATAACAAATTATAATATATTTTTAACATGGTTCATAAATTTCTACAAAAACGAAATAACATTAATAAACACAAAGTAAATAATTCTATTTACATAAGCTAGTAACGTTGGTAAACGGTAGACTAAAATGAAATAATCGATTATCCGATTCTCAGTTGTAAGGATTCTCGATTATCCGGAGCGGCGCCACGGTCGAATATATTTGTAATTTAATCTGTTCTTATACTGACAAACTGACATATCGCAATTGCGCGCTATCAGTGGTACACGCGTTGCTTAATAATTTTGTTATAATTATTATATATTTTTTAATTATTACACAAAAATGTCAAAACGTAAGAGAGTTGTGTTATCGCTCAATGATAAAATCAATATTATTGAGTCATTAAAAAAAGGTGAAATCGGTCGTACGTTAGCTGCAAAGTATGGTGTGGGTACTTCAACTATAAGTGACATTAAGAGAAATACAGATTCAATTTTGAAATTTACCTGCAAATTGGACAAAGTCGAAAGTAAACATCGAAAAGCGATGAAAAAACCTAATAATGAACTCTTGGAAGAAGCTTTATATCGTTGGTATTTACAAAAAAGATCTACCGGACAGCCAATATCTGGCCCTTTGCTTTGTAAAAAGGCATTACAATTAAATAAAAAAATAGGTGGCTGTAAATCGTTTGTAGCGAGCAGCGGATGGCTACACAGATATAAAACTCGTTATGGAATTAATAATTTCCAAATACAAGATGAAAAAATATCAGATAATTTAGCTCATACTCCTGAGGATAGTTTTAGAGTAGAATTGGAAGAATATGATTTAGATTTTGTTTATAACGCTGTTGACACGAGATTAGATTTGAAATTATTACCGTCAAAAGGTTTCGCTTCTACGCGTGAAAACTCAGCTCCTGAATATAAAAGTAATGAAGAAGAAGTAACATTATTAGTTTGCACTAACTCTACCGGGACCCATAAATTACCTTTGCTCCTCATTGGGAAACAAAAACAACCAAAATGCTTCAATAATATCAGAATTTCTTTAATTTACAATACCCAAAACAACGCATGTATCGACACTGACATATTAATTGACTGGTATGATAACACTTTTATCCCAGAAGTTAAAAAATACCAAAACGTAATTGGTAAACAACATAAAAAAGTCCTGCTTTTATTGAATAATACATCAATCCTTCGATCAGCAATATTTTTAGAACGTGAAAATGGAATGTTTAAAGTTAAATTATTGTCTTCTAACGAGTCATCATTGTGTCAACCAATGGACAGTATTGTTGTAACATTAAAACGTGTCTATAGAAAGAAACTTTTATATAAATTGTTATCTCTAAATGACGATAACGCAGAAATCAGTCCTGAAATCGTCCCATTTTTTGCAGAATTGAATTTGAAAGAGTGTTGCTATATATTGGTAGACGCGTGGGATTCGATTAAAAAATATATTTTGAACGAGGCTCAGAATGCAATCTTGAAACAAAAAGATAGGAATTACACACAAAATATAGACGATTCAATTTTGGAAGATATATATAAGCTAATGCCTAAACTACCGATATACCAGGAATGCGATGCTGATGATATAAAAGCATGGCTCGATTGTGAAACTACTGATCCAGGTTCCCAGATTTTGTCGGATAGCGAAATTATTGAAAAAGTACTGCAGAAGAATGGACAACCGGATATAAAACAAGAAGAAGAAACAGAAGAGATCTCAAATGCAGAAAATAATGAAGTGCCTTCTCACGTAGAAGCATGTCATGCTTTAGAAACAGCTTTAAAATGGTACGAAAGACAAGCAGAGTGTGATACTGAGAGTTTAATTCATTTAAAAAGGATTCTTGATGTAGCAGCGATGAAGAGGAGAAATGATTATAGTTGCTCATGTGAAGTGACTGTTAAAAATGAAATTAAACTAGAGCAATAAATTAAAAAAAAAGGTGTCCAATTCGCTTTTCTTATCATAAATAGCTATATTCGTATTTGGTGGGATTAAAAATATATATTACATATGTACAGTAGTTTCATTTTTTATGTTTAGAAATTTACATACATACATACATTTATGTAAGTAATTTTTAAAATCATAGGTACAAAGTACGTACAAAATATCATATTTTATTTATTTTTTCTTAATAAAGGCATATGTTTGTTGATAAGATGTTGTGTTGTTTTGCTTTTTCCGTACATGAAAAGGAAAAAGCGGTCCCTATACAGGATCAATTTGTAATCTGTCTATACGTACATCATGACCGTTCATCATTTCATCTCGAGATCGTGTAGTATCGAGCTGAAATTAATGTAAATATTTGTTATTAATATAAATATTGAGAACTGCGGTCCTAGTAATACTCTATATATTTTTTTTACACGACCAATAAAAGTGTCAAACTTACGATTGCGGACGTATAAGTTAGTGAACTACAAAACTAGGCTTGTAATTCTTTTTTTTATGAAGTACTAAAAAAAAGAATTCCGATGTCTTCGTTTTCGTTTTTAATTCCCATTTTGTACGAAATTGCTGGACTGAATTGTCATATAGGTATTGCTTACGCGGCGAATTTTATACAAAATGCAGCTAAAACAATGCTTGGAATTATTGGAAATGTAATATCATTTTTAACATTATACCTTTTCCCGATCTCAAGATAACAAAGACAGACGGGCAACAAAGTAATCATATAGGGGTACGTTTTTTCTTTGAAAATATCATCCCCTAAAAAGCATATTAACTCAATGGGATAAAAATCAAAATCCTTTTTCCTCCATTTCTTTAAGAATTTCGAAAAAGAGGAGAGAAAGAATTTTTCGAATACTTCCCAATGGATTTATATGCATTATAAGGAGAATACAGAGATGGGATGTCTGAGTGATTTGACAACGCAGTTTGACTGTAGAATTCTGTACACAACAGGGTAACCAGTAGGTACTTGGGAATATGGTCTTAAGACATTCTGTTTTCTTTAAGACAC
Source organism: Eueides tales michaeli (assembly GCA_018249855.1). Lineage (NCBI taxonomy): Eukaryota > Metazoa > Arthropoda > Insecta > Lepidoptera > Nymphalidae > Eueides > Eueides tales. Next base: position 168 of record DWMZ01005983.1, on the reverse strand, counting down.
TTTCGTTGTAATAGTGTTATATATTATACCTGTGGATTAAATTATTATCATCTTATTGACAATATATACAAAATCAATTTAATGTACAAAGCCCAACGCTAACTTCTGACAATCATCACACAATAATAGCAAGAAATTCTTGATGCTATCCCTCACAAACAAAGTGAA
>DWMZ01005982.1:0-10598 GCA_018249855.1 Eueides tales michaeli | reverse complement strand
ATATATATATATATATATATATATATATATATATATATATATATATATATATATATATATATATATATATATATATATATATATATATATATATATATATATATATATATATATATATACACACATTCGCCTTCTTTCCGAAAGAATAAATTAGAGTTTTGTTTCTTCACCAAAGTTATCATAGCGTCAACAAAAAGCGCCATTAACGCCACTCAAAACGAAATGTCAAGAAAATTAAAATATCGTATAGTAAAGCGTAAAAAAATAATAATTTAAGAAACTAAAAACATACAACTACTTAGGTACTAGTAGGCAATTAACGGTTCCATCAATCTATCAAAATTCAACATTAGAGCAGCTCCATTGTACCATAATATTGTATTATGATCTAATCCAAATATTGTTGCCAACTTTAATGATTACAACAATTAGAAGTTTGTGTAATTCAAATTATCAGTATTTATTATAAACTTTTTAAGTTACAGCTCTACTTAATAAAATTAAATGCGCAGATTTGTTTTTTGAATCAGAAAATAGCAAGATCTCGTAACCACACTAGGAGAAAAAACCTAAAAATTAAAACCATGTTGGTATTAATTATAATCATACAAATTATCACAAAGCGTCACAATACATTACTGAAAATTAAGTTTCAAGAATTGCTAATTTTCAAAATTTTTTATGTTTAAATTGTTAAAAAATTATTACATTTTTTTAAGTCATCTTTTACCTAATTACTATCTAGAATTATGTAATAATATATTTAATATTATATGTAAATTTGGGTATGTTTCTCTGGTTATATAATTAATTAGTTACTGTTAAATACGAGGATTGTAACTTTAATCTCCATTCCATTATTCATTTCTAATTTTTATTAAAATACTAAACATAGCGTTAAGTTTGAATAGTCCTCGTTTTCTGAATTAGTATCTTTAAAAGTATTTTGACTTAAACAAGCGCTACTAACGAGGGCACAGTTTTGACTAAAATTTCCTCATTGTTCGTAAATATGCTCTTTGCCTACACCCACAAACGCTCTATTATACATTGAGCATTTGTGGACAGGGTTTACTTCCTTGACACTCTCAATCTCATAATTTATGGTAAGTTGGCAGTTTTATCTTATGACATATCAGCAACTCGATTTGACGAGAACATCACCACCAATAGGGAAAACTCTTGCGATGATTGCCCCTTTCCAAACTGCCACGCCACAAAGACGATATTATTTCCACAGCAATTTTGTCTGGAGGAAAATAATTCCGTTTGTTAACATGCTATTTTTCACAAATTGTATGGCCAGTGCTAAATAAATAGAGTGTTCAAGCCAACCATTCTATGGTTAAAAGTACATGTAGCTGCTTATGTAAATCAACATTTTGCTTTTTGTCTTTATTTTTCATATCACCTAAGTTTTTTTAGGTTAATATTTACATCACAAGCATCAATATACATAGGTTAGGAATCATATACTAAACAGTCTTACGAATCTTATAGAAATCATTATGATGAAGGGATAGATCTATTAAATAATTGTGTTGTTTTTGTTCTGTACTGTAGCGTAAGCCACACGCTTGTGATCTTTATGTAAAATCTGATATCTACAGTGCAGTGTCGAAAATTGGCTTACCATACCTTCCCTTATTCCCAAAAACTAATTAACTTTTATCCTTTGGCACTAGACGTTTTAATTTTTAGAAAAGTAGCACTAAGTAGTAAAAAGATCGGTAATTGAACGGCGAGTTCAATCCGCAGTTCAAAAGATCATAGGTAAGCGTTTGACCTACATTGTAAACTGTGGGCTGGCACTGTGAGATTTTCTTAAAATCATTTTCATTAGAAAGCTATAGCGTGAAAGGTTTATTTTCTTTAAAAATGTATGAAATAAATTAGCAAATGGTAGCAAAAAAAAAATACTTTTCCTATGACTTCAGCTTAAATAACGAAGTACATATACATACGTCATAAAATTTTATTTTTAAGTTATGCATGACCTGATATTTCTTTTTTTAACTTAAAATAATATTATATCATGTTTTATATGCGGTTCTTTATTTAAGTTGAAACTCGTAGAATAAGTCAATTTAGCAGACATGATACCAGAAAAGTTTTTTCTACTTCATGTATCTTCCACAGAAGCCAACTGTAGATAGAACCACCTTTTCTCTTAATTTTTGGCGATCCATATACGAGTACAACTTATAATCGTTTAGGATTTAATCCAAGAATACCCAAGTAATGGAACTGTTTATATTACTTTTTACTCTTAAAATACACTTTTGAATGCACGCCCTGCCTAAAAAGGCCTGGTTGTAACATTTATGTAAAATTTATAAACTTTATAGTGGTGCTGATAGGGCACAATCGTATGATATGGCTGGATAGGTTGTGGGCCTTATACTTTTTTGCGGTCAGCCACGAAGGCAAAACGCGGCGTTGAATTGCGCCCCTCAACAAGCTTTAACTTGGTGGAAAGTGAGGAACTGTGAGTAGATTATAGGAACGAAATATTCTAACACTAGGTTTCCATTAGGATACTTCTGTTTGTACTCAATTTTTCTCCAAACTGAAGAGTTGCAAGTTAATTGGCGAAACTAAACTTTGATAGCAAAGCTTGGAAAATAATAATCCTGAAAAGCAATGTCCTTACGTGAAATCGAACCCACGACCGTTTTAATTTTTATAAAAAAAATAAAAAAAATATCACATTGCATTTCAAAAATTATTTTAGAGTTATTAGAACTTAATGACATTTCGTATCTCATTTCAAGCACAATGGTACTTTTGCGAAGTTCGGAGCTTCGCATTATGAGGCTTATTGGTCACAAAGCAGTTAATATTCGAATAGCTTGAGTTATTGTCAAATTAATTCTGTTGTGCTTCCTTGCTGTGGTGTTCTTATAATAGGGATTTTGACTTTTGTGTTCAAGGATTATAAGTATATCAGTATGCGCCATTGTGGTGCACTGAATCAACGTTTGCTTATGATTGATTTTGTTTGCCTATGATTATGTGAGGAATTTAGATTAAAATTATTTCCATTGTCTCTGAACTTACGCGGCGTACATTTTTATTTGTATATTATATATTGGGTTAGAAATTAATAAATTAAGAATCTTACCAACGAGTAGCGTATGCGGCATAGAGAGACTATTCATTTGAAAATGTTGAAAATGCAGGTAACTGTGAGTCTTATAAAATAGTCTAATACTTATTATGGCCAAATTCGATTTACTAAGGAATTGCCCATGGTCATCGGATATATCCATATATTTAATACGATTATAAAGAAAGTTCCTTATTTTATAAATCAATTAAAAAAAATTACACCCCATATTCTAATTTATATACATGTGAGATCCACAGATATAGCTCTTCAGCAAGCGTGTAATATATTCAATTATTCTAAAACTTTGCATTTTACTATCTACAAGGGTAAGTTTATAAGACACAGTATCTCAGCATTATATTTACGCCTGCTTATTTAGCTGTATAAATATTGCAGTGTAAATGCTTTTTAACATTTACTTCTCGCGACAAGCCGTAATGAAACGTCACTAACTTTATAAAGATGAGAAATGTTCAAATTAAATGGGAGACGTTCAAATGTTCAAATTAAATGGGAGACTTACTTAATCGTTGTTATTTCGTACCAATGACCTAGTTTTCTTGCTCATTTGCATTTGAGGAGACAATATTTTACACTTTTTTTTAATAAAAATTCAGTTTTAACTTTATATTGGGGAGAATTTTTTATCAAAATTATCATCAATCAGCTTGTCTCAAATCACTGCTGGACATAGATCACTTTAAAAGCATTATCGGCAGTACTTAACGCCGCGTTTTGCCTTGTTACCAGAGTGTAACATTTTAAATATTAAAAATTTCATTGAAAAATATTAATTCCTCAAGCATGGACTTTAAATGAGCTTAATAAAATATATAAAAAAATTTACTTTTCATTTAAGTATTATAAAAATTTACATAGCTAAGAAAAAGCTCTTAGATATAATTTCAGCAGATTACTACAATAAAAACCTGATACAAAAGGGTAAGCGGAGACACATAATATTACAATACTGAATTTGTAAACTATTATTGAACTTCAAAGCAGCTATGAAGTAAAGTAACACTCATATTAACAAAATACTCAAACAGGGTAAATCTGTCAAGTAAATCCTGTCCTTGCACGCGTGACTCCTCGATTCCAACCACGTGCTCCGACCCTTGTTTCAGAAAGTGCCCGAGATTGTCCCAACTCGATTTCTCGCTTGATTAAAAGTACCGTGATTTAGTGCTCTCACAAAAAGCTCTTTGTATTTTTCTTATGTGGACAAATTACCTATGTCTGCACATAGGCAACTTTTTTGTAAATCAATGGGTGGTTTAATGGAATTTGTGGCAATGTTAAGATGCTAATAGATTTACTAAAAATGTATGTATATTACTCAACTTCACGCTATATCCCGCACATAGAAGGGTAGGCAGAGGGAACTTTGGAATCTAGTGCTAAGAAACTCCGTCCCACTTCCGTTCCCCGCTTTCCGCCGAATTTGAGGCATTGCGTGTGGAGTGGCGGAACTCAACGCCGCATTTTGCCTAGTTACCAGAGCATAGCAATGAAAACATTAAATATTTAAATTCAAAATATTAAATATTTCATTTCCTTATTTCCTTGAGTGAGAATCGAACCCACTACCTGTCAGTCTGTATGTTAGATACAAATTGAATTTTCAAAACAAGTACTATCAGGCTGAAATTTCTATACATAGTATATCTGACCTAATTAACGCTATAAATTACCAATTAAACCTATTTACATACATTTAGACCCCTGAAAAATCAGTCTGAAAATTTTGCCTTACATATTTAAAAAAATATTTTACTGACTTACCTCATTTCGATTGAGGACTTATCGGTATCGTTGCGTAGCTCGTTCCAGCCCGTACTTTGCCAAATTTTTTGACAAATTTTCGCACCGGTTTAACGGTGATCTCGCAGTGGCTACCTACACTACGTGTAAAAACTGCGTTAGGGCTAAACAGAGCCGCTCTGATCACAACGCCTTCAGCGAGGATTGTCCGGTCTGCAGCGGCGGTTGGAATCGCTGGCCCGCTCCACGGTAGCATATTGCTAAAGATGGGACGGCACACTTGCAAGTTACACAAAATATATGGATTATATGGCAGGGTGGAGCTACTGTGCTTGAGAGCCGTCACCCGGTAAGACAAATGCTTTTTAAACTATAACACACAATTTGGCGAAATTTCAAACCATATGCAGAGCTGCGAAATCCGGCTTCTATGGGCAGAACTTTGACCCTACATACAGCACGAAAAATAGTAAATTATATTTTTTAACTAGCTGAAACTGGCTCCAACCCAAAGAATACGAAAAATCTGAAAAATAATTTTCAGACCAGAATAAGGCGTTGGAATCATTGTGGGTAAAGATGCATCTGTGGCTGGAGTTCAAACTCCATACGGTAAGTATGGAGTTCTTACTATTTTACTTACAATATATTATACATTTCTTAATATATTAAATAAATTTAGCATGTTAACTATATAATTTTTGTACTATCAATAGTAACAAAATTATATAGTTAACGTGCTAAATTTATTTATTACATTAAGAAATGTATAATATATTGTAAATAAAATAGTAAGTACAGATACAAAAATTAAGAGAAGCTTTTGAAATAAGATAAATATATAAACACAAGGAAAATCAGTATAGAAAATAATATTTTAAATTTACAATTTGCAAAATTGAATTAAAAATAAAAATAGTAGAAATAAGAAAATTAAGAATAGAAATTAAAAAAACAAGAAACAAACAAGTGATAAGTCCATAGAAAAGTCCACTTGTAATAGAAATAAACACTGCGAAAAATATATATGCATCAAATTTATACTAATTAGAGTCCCAAAACTGCAGAATTAGCAAAAAAAGCCTCCGTTTACCACGACGGAGGTTGCTAGTATAAAAAAAACCTGTCGGTTACAGTACGCTTCAGTGCCGATGCGCCACGACGGCCTCATAATAGCAGGCTAGGCAGAAGAGACTTAGGAACCTAGTGCTAAGACATTCCGTTTCCATTAGGAAACTGCTTCTACTTCCGTTTCTCACTTTCTGACGACTCGCGCTCCCAGCCCGTTGCCAGAATCAGTAAATGAAAATTTAATATATTTTATTCCCTTCAATGGGAATCTAACCCAGAACCTATCCCGTTTTCATGCGAACGCTTCTGCCCTGCGCCATGGCCAGCCTCAATCTCGGTGACTCGAATTAAGTGATTCATTACTACATTTTTGCTTAAAATGTGTATTATTATATAGACTTTTATAATTTTCATATAACTTTTCTATACAACAAAGTGTAATATTATCCGTTTAGAACGGGATCTAACACAAAGAGGACAAAATAGTACCACAAGATACATATGGTAAAAGATTTACACAGATTTTGTTTATAAATTAGCTCATACCAGTATTTTTATAAGCTAAACCTTCGTACTCAAACGGAAGTAACTAGTTTTGTATGCCACTTTTCTGGTGCCTGAGGTAAGGCTAGCCGCATATAACCATAAGTAGATATTTAATTTTGTTAATCTATCTAATAATAAGCGAGAAACGAAACGGAGTGTCTTAATACTAGGTTCCCTAGTTTCCTCTGCCTACTCAGCTTTGTGCGGGATACAGCGTCAACCTGAAAAGAAAGAAAAACTTTATAGCTATTTCCACTCAAGAATTTGTAAATTAAAATAAATCACAAGAAAATTTCATTCAAATTCTTTTATATTATGTTGTAAGCATATCAGAAATTATTGTATAAAAACATTGATTTTGTTAGTGTTCAGACGATTTGATGACTCTATGGGAATTAGGAATAATTTAGCATTTTTAAGAGTTGTCTTTTGTGGAAGGGATCTGATGATAAATAATTCATTGTTCTCTTTTCGTAAGTTACATTTTTTACTGAGGAAATCAACGCTGTGGTTTGTCTAGCTCAATACCTAGACATAATATAACGTGAATTGTATTTCTAGCAATTTTTGAAAATGTAAGTTATTTTTATTTTATAAAATGTATTAAAATATTTAGTTATATTTTGTTATTATCATAACCGCTAAGGTTTGTAATCTAGATAGACGGCCATGGTTATATTTTTATATGCAAAACAATAAATTTTTCATTATTGCACTTCACGCTGGGAAAATTGTTAAGCCGTAAACGTAGAAATAAAACGACAAATAAGAAAATATTTTTATATTATTAAACGTACCTAATACCATACCCCACTTTACGGCAAAAAATCCAGACATCATGTGATCAGTGACGAAGCTTAACACCCCATTATGTTTACCAAAGCGGAGAAATATGCACTAACCAACCTAAGTTACGACACTTACTATCAATTAAAATAGTTCCACGGATTCTCGAGGCAATTTAATTTATTAAAAAAAAAAATTATTCCTCCGTGATGGGATGCTACAAATTTATTATATTCTCCACTTTCTTCCGAATTCTGAAGGCATTGCATGCTGGATGACGAAATCAACACCATTCTTGCCTTGCTTAAATGAAAAATAAAAATATCAAACATATCATACAATGAACTACGATTTTATTATATTTTTTTTAGCAACAAAACATTTTGCAGTTTCTGTATAAAAACTTAAATTATAGTATGTTTTTAATTTTCCAAGCGCAATATTTAGTCGCATTGTCTATTTTTCCGTTCCCCAGGGACGGTACTAGCCGGCCTTATGGAACCATAACTTTTCATTTAACTAGCACGCTTTTCTTTTTCTAAATGCAGCGTTCGAGAAAAATAACGTTGCATTCAAGGCAAAATTAAAATTTTCATATACCAACCTCATAAAACTGCCATTTTACACATCGACGCCTCTATTGCTGAAGCTAATAAATGTTTTACAAAGAGATAGTATTATTTTATACCTTTTTTAATAGCTAGAAGAACATTTTAAAATTTAACTAGTTCTTAACTACAGCTTCGTCCATAGTTGAATGAAAATTTCTAAGAGTAGTGTGTGACACGAATGAATTAATGTGTCAAGATACTAAGTATGGAAAATGATTCTAACCGCACGTACTGTGCATTACATCAAAATAATTAGCGTGATGTTATATATTGTTTATAAGTTCAGCCATTCTCCATAAATTTATTTAGTAATTGGCGACCCGATCGCGGTTTCGCCTGCTTAAATTACATTGTTTTAATTACTGACCAAAATTTCTTTTGTGTTCTAATAGCATTGTCACTATATACGATGTTAATATATTCAAAACCGAAATTTCAGCTAAAATAAAGAATTAAGAGCGTTTAATCCCATCAACCTCAAAAATAATATAAAGGTTCTTAGAGTGTTTTCTGATGTTTTAAAAGCTACTTTTCCCATTACATTTCTGTTATAAAGATTTGGGAGAGGTGAACCATTTCTACTATTTTAGAGTTATTTGACAGGTCAAACGTAAATGGACAAAAAAAGGTTACCACTAAAGTAATCAACTATATAATATATGGGGTACCTCAAAGGAGAAATCTTGAACCCACGATGCTTTGGAATTATAAAATTGGAATACCAAAAGCTAAAGTAACCAATTTTCGTTTTTCGTATGCAGATGATAATGCTATGACATTTTATGGAGGTTTCTGGTCAAAAATCCAAAACATGACTCCTGGAGGTTTCTGGTCCAAAATCCAAAACATGACTCCTGCTGGTATCATCTATACCCTTAAAAGGCTGCGCCTTCTTTTTTTACCTTAGCCCCCTAACCTAAATAGGATGTTTGGGTTGGGATAATACTAATAATCAATTCATGTATCACACAAAAGGTTGGACAAGATTTTAAATTTCAAAGTTCATGTGGAAGACGTATTAGGCAGAATACGGAGGTTGATTTTTATTTTTTTACTCAAATATGTGTTAAATCAATATATCATACGCATTGTCCATTTCGTACTCAATAAATCTACAGTATCCTATTGCCTATCCTATTGGGAAGAGATTTCGAAAACAGTGATGCTCCCGCTGGAAATTGCATAAAGTACCATCTTCTTGTTGCAACTTTTCGACCTTTTCTTACTATCCACAAAGCAGCTCTCTAAATAGTACAATGTTTTTAGCGTCAGAAAGTTATTTGTATTGCATACAATATTACTTCATCACAAAGACACCTTTTACGTTAACATAACTAAGCGTCAACTTCAACGTCGATAATTTCAACGTCGTACTTTATTCGGTTATAAAGGGTCGGAACGAGAAAAAGGAATTAATTAATTCCCTTGAGTGGTAATTGAACCCACAACTGCCACGTGCACGGTCAGATATTTTGTCACTGTATATTAAAACAATTGTAAATTATTTTCGTTTCATAAGCACAATGCTTATAAAATAGGCACATGAAAATAGGCACATGAAAATGAAGAATGAAAACATATAGGCACTATTACATTTTATTATTTGATTCGTTTATTTACTTATTTTTTAGGTTCACATTGTATCCTGCAAATGACAGAGGCAATTATTTATTATCTTTTAAATAAAATTAATAAATCGAACATTGGGCAGCAAAAACCTTTTTCTAGCGTTCTTTCCCAACTATATTACGAAAACTACATTTTTGGGCCCACTCATATTTCTCACAGCAATATTTTTTCAAATAAAAACATAATATACACCACATATGTATTTTAGCATGAATTACATAAAATATAGACTTCATAATGGTATTCAGAGAGCGGCCGTAGAAATAAATTGGATTTGCACCGAATAATCTCGTATGATATACGTTCGAAATAACGGTACGTGGACTCCAACTTCTACAGCTAACCAAATTATAAATGAATGCAGTTATGACATACCTACTTCATGATATTGGCTATTGTTATAGGTTCAACGATAGCACAAATAATAAATTATGGTTTGTTTTTTTTTTACTGCAGATAGTAGGATGGACAAAACAACCTGGGAACATAGTTTTTATACACTTTCGTGCCATCAAGACACTTCCTTTCTCCACTACTACTTTTGCGATTTCTGGAGGCATTGCGTGTTGTGTAACGGAACGCAAGGGCACGCTTTTTATCATTACCATTACCAGAGTGAGGAAACGAAAATATAAAATATTTAATTATCTAGAATGGAAATCGATTCCACAACCGGCAGCATGTATGTCTATCTGTTTGCACGCATTAATCTTCAAAAGTAATAGACGAATTGTAATTAATTTTACTTTTTTTCTTGTGTAGCTAATAAGCCTGGGCAACAAATGGGATATTATTAGTTATGGAAACTGAAAAACTTGATATAGGCCTTCATGAATCAGCAAAACCTTAAAAAAATAAAATAGATGCCTTAAGTTGTTCAGAATGGTTAGTTTATGTTGATATAAAAAATCTGTAGGACAAGTAGAAAATATTGCCTTAGCAAAAGTTAGTGAACCCTTGCTGATGAGCGTTTTCTGTTGATGGATAAGAATCGAAGATCTAAACACAAGCATAGCTTATTAATGTTTTTTTCTTCATAATGCAAAACGTAAACGTGGTTATCAAATGAAAAGACTTGA
>DWMZ01005981.1:0-10598 GCA_018249855.1 Eueides tales michaeli | reverse complement strand
TATATATATATATATATATATATATATATATATATATATATATATATATATATATATATATATATATATATATATATATATATATATATATATATATATATATATATATATATATATAATATCACGTTTTGACTATATAAAGGCTTTTATTTTATAGAAATAGTTTATTAAGCGCTTAAAAAATAGTTCAGAAAAATAAAAGTGCTTAACAAATGACAGCGCGCTTAGTGTCACGTAATTTACCCGCGATCCGCGAGCTCTTTGCCAAATACCGCTATGAAGCCGGCCTTAAGTGCCGCGCCGACGTCTCCCGCCCGTTCTTATTGCCCGTCTTGTCCGCTTGATACCTACATTCAAATATAATGCTACTACTTTCTATAATTGTTAACTAATACTGTTTAAATAATGTTTTATACTTATTCTCAGCCGTCCCATACATGGCAAAGAACTTGAGAACCAATGTACGTAAGACACTCCGTTCCATTCCTCGCGTTTCAAACTTATATTTCTAAATATGTACTAATACTGGACTTTAAGCTTGTTCGGGACACCTTATTAATCGCAGATATTCTTCTGTTCGTCAAGCGAGAATTGAAATTCAGCGCCAACGCGTTACACCTGTTTTAAAACAAAGATTAATCTAATTCGATTAATCGCTAGCGTTTTACTATAATATATGAATACATATTTTATTAATTAATACTAATTTTATTAATCATCGAATACACAATTAAAATAATTATGTTAATGTGTATGTTAATGTAAATGAAATACGACATGTGTTCATTTGACACGTGATGGGTAATGGCGTGTGGGGTGGTGGTCCACAACGCCACATTCGTTGTCACACGTCACACCAGCGGCGATGCACTAGTGCGCGTCGCCTTGGCCCCCAAGGCAGCACCCTATCAGTACGAGCTGGTATGGTGCACAATTGCAGCTCTCTACAGAGACAGGGGTCACTGCGAACATGCCAACCATTATGTATAGACAAGACAGCCTAGAGTCCGATTCAGTTGATCATAAGTGATCACTGCGGCCCAAAGGAGCTACAAGTGTGCTATCAGCAAAAAAGAAGTAGACGCGCTTGTTGAAGGTATCAAACATGAAATTGCTTAAGGAGATTGAGAAAATTAATTCTATTGTCCGACTGAGTATTGAACCCAAGACTGTTGCGTTTTTGCTGTTCTATTGCGCTTGCTGCTGCTTATATTAAATAGTTTTGCACAGTCCGATTCCTACTCGAGGAATATTTTTAATTTGTCTTCTCGTGTAATTAGACAAAGCGCGATGCTGAGTTCTGCTACTCACTACACAATGTCTAAAATATTATGCGGCGTACGGGGAAGAGAACGTCTTACACTAGGTATCCTCTAGCTACCCTGTTATAAGAGGCTAAAACGTGAAACTAAAAATAAATTAGACACAGCTAAGCGTTAAGAAGCGTAAAAGCGTTGATTGAGTTTTGTTCAGAATATAAATAGCTTATAATAGATGAACATTGTAGGACGATAACGGATAACGATATATACGAAAAATATAAATTTATTTTCCGTCGGATAAGTTAAACAATTTAACATGTTATATATTTTTTCAAGAATTAAACTTTATACTAGAGAGTTCAATTTTTCGGACGTAATTATAGTTTACTACGATCATACATAATAAGAAATGAGAAGAATATTAGATTCCATTGAAAGTAAAAACACAATCATAAATAACTGTTATATTTCTTCATAATAGATTTCACCTCTATAGTTTCAATAAAGCTTATTCAAGCTAGCCGGAGCTATTCATTGTACCTACAAGTGAAGTCTTTGTCTCCAGTAATTTACTTTCCTCCGTAATGTCTCCGAAATATTCATTACCGTACAATGTACGAGCGTCGTCGCCCTGGTCGCTACGTGTTCTTAAATTAGAAATGAGTTTAAATAATAAGTATTAAATATATAAGACAGCATAGTACCTGGTAATATATGAGGCTCTTTATTGCCGACTAAATTCCTTAACATACGATGTTAGGGACAATCCCTGGCTTGAATGCTAATGTAATGCAGTGTTATGAATTGATTTTTATTTTTTATTATATTTTACCTTCAGACTGTATCCCAAATATAGCAGAGTGACCAGAGGCAAGTGTTAAGATTCTCCGTTAGCTACTTATCGCCCAATTTGGAGAGCAATACATGATGCATCGTATGCCTTTTTACTATACTATGTGCGGCAAATTGGACTGCGTGTGAACCATCTCCTCAAGTGGGATAAAATCTATGACCATATGACATTCATCCATCCTTCTAAAGTTTTTACCTAATTTTTAAGACATTGCGTGTTGACATGCAGTCATCAACGCTACGCTATTTTTGTTTGTCTTGTTACCAGAGCAAAGAAACCACATTACACCCGGCGATCTTACTGTTAATATAAAATATTTATTTTCATTAAAGCCAGCCAATTAATATACGTCAGGTCGCTCAAATAATTAAGAAAATTTATTATAAGTTATAATGAAAATGTATTTTTCAGTATCAAAATATGTCATGAGATATGAAGTGTGTCAGAGACACCGGCGGCGGCGCTCTGAGTTATGATCTCATCACATAGTCCCTGTACTGTTGTTATTATGTAATATTATTATGAAGGTTTCTCTTTTTATAATTACGAAGATAGGCTTTTATTACGTCCTAAAAAATGATTCAATGAAGATTATTTAACGATCTTTGTCATTCAACTCTGCGGGGTCAGAGTATAAAGATGTCTTCGAGCACTCTCTTTCAAGACGCATTTTTTTATGATACTTTATAAGAAAATTGTATACAAATTTATATTTATTTGTTTTATCTTAAATAGAAATACGTATTCAAGATCTAAACGCGAAGAACGACTTTTTAAAAAATATATAATTTAAAATATATAATAATATTTATTTAATAACTGGTTATTTAAGTTACCTTAAACAGACTTATTAATCCTAATTGAGTATATGACTACAAAGTAAAAAGACCATCCAAAGAAGATTCTAATTCTTAGAATATTCGTGGGCAGACAACGCTATTTTACAGCCTAAGTCTTCTTGCGTCTTGGCGCGACGCAACTCCTCACTCCTTGAGATCGAGATTTCCGGTGATATCTCCTACTTCACACACACAACTTCAAACACACATTTTAAATACAAATGAAATTTCAAAAATTAATACACATATAATTAATTAAAACTATGATATAAATCCCAATTGTCCAAACATTTGGGCTTAACTTATTTCACTTTTCTTAAAGTATTTTTATTAGCCTTTTATATTCATTACTTTAGAACTGGTACCTAACATTAAGTATCATTTTCTGAAATTGTTTGATACCTTTTCAGAGTCAGGCAGTTTTCCTTTTTTTACTTTAACCTTTTACTGGGTTATCTCTTAAATATATTTTTTATGTTCTTGATTTGTTTATAAATTGGACATCGTAATCATTAGTGGTGGTAAAGTGGTTGAATTGGAAGTGGTATCTTAAAAAAGTATTTTAACATTAGGTTATATGAGGGAAACTAAAATAATTAAAAATTTAAAAGGATGGACATGATCACATATGAAAATACAATTTTAAAAGTCACATTCTAATAATCATATCACACACTAAATTACTAAATCTATTAAAATGAACAAAGTTCTGTTATACTCAAAGCTTGTGAGTCCAACACAAACATCAAACTTATGTAATCGAAGTGAACGAGAACTGTTGTTTGATTAGATTATATAGATACTAGAAGAAGAAAAATATTGCACATACATTTTTATTAGATTTAAATTTTAAATAAAACAATGCGTTAAAGCAGCAGAATTGCTCAACTAGAACTCGTTGAGACAAAAAATATAAATATATATATATTGAAAATATATATTGAAAAGAGCAGTCATATCGGGTAAGAAATTGACTAAAAAAATATTTTCCGACGATTGAAACACCTAAGGGCCATAGTTAATTTTGTAAGCATAACTTAAATAGTTGGTACTTTCTTTATAGTATAATAGCAAAAGATGCAGCTTAGCTCATTCATTTAATATTTACAAAGTATGCCATATTGTGAATATATATACTTAGTATATGAAGTTTGTGTTTCACAAATTATAACATCACGTAATATAACCTGAATATAACCTGAATAAAACCAACCAAGTCAAAACAAAGAGATAATTGTTATATTTTAAAATATAATTTAACAGATATCCGTTATATAATAGTAATTGGCTCCGAAATTTTATTCGATTAATCCGCTTCGTTAGTAGTAAATTGATTACACTTTCATAAAAATCTACGGACTCAATTAACAGATTTATTATAAAAACTTGTATAACTTGTACCTTGTAAAGCTCTATGACCATATGTAACGGCAGACAAAGAGACGAGAATTCAGAAGAGAGAGAGAGGTGCTAGTTTCAAGAAAGCTCTCTATTTTTGTGTCTGGATTCGAGACATTGTTCGTTTAGTAGCGTCGAACTTCACCTATAATTGCAGAAAAATGAAACTAATTTATATCTCTGAATGGAAAACTTAAAATTTTAAATACAAAAGACAGATAAATAGATTATTCGTTCACTTTATAGAGTGTCTTAACAAAAATGTACTCGTATGTAATATAGAACGTGGAGCTTATTTTTAGTATATAGTAGAGTAGACAGAGGGGAGCTAGTGTTATTACTTTCAAGTTCCCGCTTTCCGTCCAATTTTGCTCTTATCTTTTTAGCAGAGCGAAAAAATGTTATAACCTCGAGTGAAAATCGAACCCACGGTGTCGTTACAATCTAGTATAGATAAACTTACTAAAAGTTCTGTGACTCACAACACAAGTGTTGCAAGCGACGGAACTCACTGGCCCCAGGTATGATGGGTTATACATACATAATATATTGATTTGATTTGAAAGCAGAAATTAAAAATCATTGTATACATTATTATTAGAAACTTGTTATAAGGAACATGACAGCAAATTAATTTCGTCTTTAAACTGTAAATCGACTAACTAGAGCATGGAGCTTCTTCACTTTGTAAACAACCAATGACGCGAGGATCAATTTAACTCGGCATCCTATAATATTGAACACACAGTGTTCGTAATTAATTCTCCTTAGCTCAGTGGTTGTTACGTTCGAGTTCAGTTTTGGTTTGGTATTTATATTTCCATGTATCATATAAAGTATATGAATATGTTACTTCTAACTACTACTAATGTATATGTTACTTCGTTCATCATTACAAATCGGACTCACGACCATTAAATTCATAATTGCAATTCTGTTTTGTATTTCCAGTTTCACAATTTATTATGTTCCATGTCATATTAATTTTGTTAGTGGATTTTTTTATTTTGTTTCTAATATGTAAAGATTTTGCAATGGAATGCTTTCTTAAGCAATTTCGAATAGTTCTGAACATAATTAGCAAATGATTCACTGTGGTTATATGCTTTTTCACTATATAGTTCGTATAACCTTTGTGTACTCTTATGAATTCCCACAGTCGTCCAATCATTAAATGATAAGAAACTCCTTGATTTTACTATTTTAGAAGTAAATACAGCATTAAACTCATTTTTAATAACATTAAAAAAAATCCCATATAATAAGTTGGGTTTATTAGAACACTGTAAGTATTGGAGTTTTGCTATTGTATTTCTTCTAAACTTTTCTATACGACCAGTTGTCATCGATACACAAACAATTTCGTTATTTTTACGAATTTTATTTTTACCAAAGTTAAATAAAGCCAACTGACCGCAATGATCTGAGCTTAACATTTTAATTATTAATTTTTCTCTTGGTAAAAAGTTTGTAAAGATGTTATCAATACAAGTGGCGGTACAACTAGTTATTCTTGTTGGCTCATGAACATGAACTACAAGATACAAGGTGAAGTTGAATATAAATAATAAATAAAAAGCATAACTCAAATCGTGCAGAGCGATTTGCGGAGGATTTTAAATGTATATTTTTTACGTAATGTGGAACAACACTTTATAAATGTTAAGCCTTACTTAAATAGTTTTATTTATCGCTTAAACAATTGCTATAATTTCAGTACTCTTTAAAAATGTAAGCCGGAACAACGTAAAGCAAACATAGAGTTTTTCCGTCCATACTAAAATAAAGTTCAAAAATATACATTGCCGCTCAACATTTTTAAAATAATTTCATAAACGGATTTTCATAAACCGGTCTTCGTTCGAAAGAACAAAGCTTTTGAGAGCCTTTAGTAGAAATATTTTGTTTTTTTATGAAACGAATCTATATATTTATTAATTTGAAATTATGAAATCAAGACACTCCGTTCTTCTGCCTACCCTAAGGATATAGCGTGAACATAAGTCAATTTGTAAAAATCTCCTTACAGAGATGAACATAAATAAGTTTTAAGAAACGTATAAGTTTGTTGATGTAACTAAATGAGAACGTGTGGCTTAGTAGATCATAGCGCTTTTAAACCTGAATACTGTATGTCAATTTGCGTAATTGAATGTTACACTTTGTTAACCAGCGAGAAAAATATATTATAGAACACTAAAGTGAAGCCCATAACCATCGAAGTGAAAGACAGACGCCATGTTAAGGGGTAACATGGCGTTTGTAACAAATTCTAAATAATTTAAAAATATTTCCCTACTTCTATAGTTGATAAAAGCATTTTTCTCGATTCCTACGTATTTGGTTTAGAAAATAAAAGGTTTTGAATCTCGAGAGCTTATAGTATTCCAGTACTATAGCTATTTTCTAGTGCTAGTTAACTTAATGGCGGTCTGGGATTATCTTGCGGTGTATGTATGAAGCTGCTATTGTACCTCATTACGAGGTAATATGCTCACTGCGCCTTATAGACGCTTGTTTGTTTATATTTTAATCTTAGAGAGATGCTATAGAAGGACACTTAGTGGCACAACACAGAGCTCGTCAATTCTTACAGTAACATTACATGATAAAATTACAGAAATGCATATAATGTGTCGAAGAAATAAAAAGTAAAAATTTCAAAAAGCATATATAATTAAACCATATAGTTTTATATTCATTTTTGTTTAATATGGGATCATTTGCCTGTAAGCGAGATAGTTGTGGGTTCGATTCACATTCGAGGGAACTAATTAGTATCATTTCCTCGCAGCAGTAACAAGACAAAGGTACGCTGTACCATCGCGCTACGATAGTATAGTGCAGGTAAGAGGCTGTCGTGACCGTCTGGATTTGGTGCCTCCGTATTACTTTAAATGAAATAAAATTAACCAGATTAATCGCGTATATTAAAATTGAAATATATTTGGAAACCGGACGTTTCGAATTTGCATTTCAATTTCAGTAGTCTGTGGTCACATTTAATTATTCCGATTAAATTTGTTTCAATTAAAATGTGCAACAATTGCGGAAATCAATGATCTTATTACAATTCGCGAGAATAAATTATCTTAATTTTCTTTGCATTGAGTTGAACATCGTGTCATGTCTTCATTGTGGGCTGAGAGTGATGAACGGAGTGTCTTAGCACTATGTTCCCTCTATTGTATGTGAGATATGTCTAAAGTAAAATATAAGGAAAGTTTAAAAATTATGTTATCCAAATTCTCCAAGCGAATGAAATTGACTATAGCATAAAAACGAGAAATTATGTTATCTAACATTTATATTAGTAAACTTAGTACAAAATAAAAAACCTCATATATAACTGATTATATATAAGGTTTATCATTCTGTACTAAGTTTACTAATATAAATGTTATGATACTCGTAACATACATGAGATATGATAGTACCTGAGTACTATCATATCTTATATACTTAATTATAATAATAAAAACTCATTGCTTATCAGAACAAGTAGCGCAGCGCGACCGGGACGACGACGCACGTACATTCATCGTACAGCTAATGTATATTCCGGAGACATTACGGAGGGAAGTAAATTACTGGAGACAAAGACTTCACTTACAAGTATAATGAACAGCTCCGGTCGCCGCTACGAGGACGAGGACGAGCTACCAAGGAAGTACCTACCTTATTGAATACGCTTTATTTGAACTATAAAGGAGAAATGTTTTATGAAGAAATATAAAGGTTATTTATTACTTTCTTATGGTTTTATTCGAATTAACAGACATTGCATGTCGTTCATCAGCGCCACAGCACGCTGTAGCGGTGTTCTTCGGCAGCCTCTGATTGTGTTAATATTCATTACAACTTGCAAAAAATTTTACTCATTTTATATTTATTCTGTATTATTAATATCGGTCGATGATTCGATGTTGAATAAAATAAAATAAATCTATATAATATCTGGTCGACGCAGCGAGACGATGAATATTTTGACACTCATCTCTAAAATGTCTCTCGCGCGGGGAACGAAATATATTAAGATTCATTTTTCTACATACTACTGTTAAATAAAACAGGAAACTAGAAAAAAACAATAATAATTAAATTAGCAACAAGTCTCGAAAACTATCTTTATTAAGAAGTGATTCATCATTATATATTTTCAGCTACGCGTTAAATATATGTAAATAAAGCTCATGAAGACTTTATAATTCTTATATATGGTATTGTAAAGGTTTTAAAATAATCTGTTACGTCACCTGCGACCGAGCGATTTGTGTAATAAATCTATGCTATGTGCAGGTGCAGGTCTACAAATTTAAATGTAGCCCCCGCCACCGGAGCACGACCTGCTCCGAGCATGTGTTTTATGTGAACTAATGAATTACAAAGAAAATGAGTGTGTATTTTATGCGTGATGCGTAATTTATTATACTTCATGTATTGCGAAGAGATATACATTCGTTGTTAGAGTTACTTAACTTGAATATAAATAATAATATTGAGATATTTATAACAACGTGGGACTATCAGCCCTATGATTGTGGATCAATCCTCACTTGGAGGAATTAATGACATTTATTTTTCCGCTTGCAAAATTGTAAAGACAAAGTACAGTGTTGACTACTGTCATTAATACGCAACGACTGGAAGGCAAATGCAGATGATGTATTAAATAAAAAATATATGCGTATGAATAATGAAACCATAAACGTATAAATTTTCCATAACGTAGGTGTAAATTATGTTAATAATATGAGTTTATCGGCGACAACGCTCCCTACACACTCACACCTGCGAGCACTTGTTACCTCTCAACGAGGCAGAGTCGACATTACTAAATGTTCACAACATTGCTAACCCTAATATATACATATATATTTTTCTTTTAATAAAATATATCTCTAAATATTTCTTTGCTGAGAACAAACATATACTATAAAGTAACAAGATAGACTTCGGAAGTACCTTATGACTTGTTTAAAACAATTTGTTAGAGTGTAACTGATACGTTATCAAAGAAGGACGCCGTGACCGTTTTATTATCGCGATATATTGTTAAGTTCTAAAGACTATGAGACAAAATAGGGTGGCGTTGTTAGTTTGAAAAACAGCAGCGAGGCTGTGAGCATCGTTACGACTTACCCACTAATCTATGTTTTATATTGTTTATTTATTCTAACAGTAACAGAACTAGGACGTACTTTGATCTTTCGTATTTTATCGTTCACTGGAGTTTATACAATAATTAATCAAAAGCCCCTTTGATCGTGGCGATGCATAATTTACAGTGGGAGCTTCCTCTCTGCTTCCTTCCTTACCAGCCTTCCTGATGTTTACAACCTGACAAATGTATATAAAATTAATTTAGTATTTAAAGGTCATTGTATTAGTGGGACAGTGTTGGACTGTTAATGCGATGGTTGTGGGTACATTTCAGAGACCTCTTGTCACAATCCGTTTAACGTTATCCTTTTTTTTTCAGCTTCACGCTGTATCCCGCACATGGCAGGGTAGACAGGGGGAACTTGGGAAATTAACTGTAATTTGTCTTTATTTGAGATTCCATTACTGCTTATAGAGAAATAAATAACTTCATAGAGACTTGGTTAGTTTTTACATAATGTTTTGGGTGAGATAATCAATTAACTCCCAACGAAGCAAATTATTGGAATAAAATCTCGGAACCATTTACTTTTATTTAATGGATATACATATGTTAAAATATATTTAAGCACAAACAATTTAGATTATACTATTATTTCTATTTAGGTTATGGTTTTGTTGTTTATGAAATATAAACTTCATACATTAAGTGTATACTTATTATAATCACATTAAATGCTTAGTTGTGCTAACTTCTAGTATAAGATCTATTTACAAAATCAGCGATAGCCTTTTCGTGTATAAATATAAATTCACGTGTGTGGATGTATTTTTATTGGAAATTATTTATTTTTAGTCAGTATTTTATCTTGTATCCAATACTTTCCGCTCTTTTCGGTAGAACTTTTCGGATTATGTTTTATTTGTTTGTAAGTTTGTACTTAAATTTGAACCTTCTAATATTTTATATTTTTATTTTTCCCTTAAATAGAATATCTAGAACAAGAATATATAAATAGCTTATATATATATATATATATATATATATATATATATATATATATATATATATATATATATATATATATATATATATATATATATATATATATATATATATATATATATATATATATATATATA
>DWMZ01005980.1:0-10599 GCA_018249855.1 Eueides tales michaeli | reverse complement strand
GAAATGTCAACATTTAGAGAAGCATGTGAGGCTAATGGTTTATTGGAAAATGACAATCATTGGGATGAAGCACTGGAAGAGGCCGTACAATGTAGATCAGCTCTTGCTCAAATCCGAAAAGATAAGGGAGTTGCTCTTGCAGTAGCGTCCTCTGGCATTGCCGCCACACTGCTCAGTGGTGGCCGGACAGCACATTCAATACTCAAGCTTCCTCAAATCTTAGTTCATGAAGAAATGCCAGTTTGCAATATAAGTAAAAATTGTGAGCGCGAAAGAATGTTGCAGCAATGTAAGTTGTTGGTTTGGGATGAATGTACTATGTCTCACAAGAGAGCAGTCGAAGCATTAAACCGGACAATGCAAGACATCAAAAGCAACAGAAGTATTACGGGAGGGATGGTTGTTCTTTTGGCTGGTGATTTCAGACAGATTCTATCCGTGATAACTAGAGGTACACCGGCGGATGAAATAAACGCATGTTTGGAGTCCTCTACGCTATGGGCGCATGTGCAAAAATTTTGTCTGACTACAAATATGAGAGTACAACTGCACAACGATTCACAATCGGGGCTGTATGCGGCCACTCTCCTGAAAATTGGTGAAGATCGTATGGCCACAGACATTAAAGGTCGGTATAACGGTAATCACACTAAATTACGAATTCTGTAATATTTTTGGCAGCACTGACGATCTAAAAAAACAACGTATATCCTGATCTGCGGACTAATATGGGAGACCAAGAATGGTTGTGTGAAAGGGCAATTTTAGCACCAACGAACGAAATTGCTGGACAGATTAATGAAAATATTATGTCAGAAGTGGAAGGTGACGTCGTGGAATATCTCTCTGTAGATAATGTAATGGATACAGAGCACGTAACATCATACCCTTTCGAGATTCTTAACTCTCTAGAATTATCAGGCGTGCCTTCCCATAACCTGAGGTTGAAAGTGCGTGTCCCCGTTCTATTAATGCGTAATCTTGATGCACCTCGGCTATGCTACTACTCGATTGCAAATTACGCACTTGGGGAAAAACATCGTTAAAGGAACAATTATGACTGGAACGGCAAAAGGAGAAAATGTTCTGATTCCACGTATTTCCATTATTCCAACAGACTTGCCGTTCCAGTTTAAAAGAGTGCAGTTCCCTTTAAAACCCGCCTTTGCAATGACTATAAATAAAAGTCAAGGGCAGACACTGAATGTAGCAGGTGTGCACTTAGAGAAAAACTGCTTTTCCCATGGGCAATTGTATGTGGCGTGTTCCCGTGTATCTAGCCCCCAAAACCTGTACATATTGTCAAAAGACGGTAAAACAAAAAAACGTAGTCTATAGAAACGTATTGTAATAAAATATCGCGTCTGTCTTATTAAAATTATAAATGCGAAAGTTTATACGGATGTGTGTATGTTTGTTACTCTTTCACGCAAAAACTACTTAACGGATTTTCATGAAACTTTGCAGTAATATAGCTTCCATATCAGAATACCATAATAAGTTAAAATTTATAGGTATTTTTAACCGACATAAAAAAGGAGGTTCTTTTGTATGTTCTCCGATTATTCGAAGATGGGTGGACCGATTTTCAAAATTCTTTTATTTGCTCGAGAGGGTATATTTCACAATTGGTCCCATGGTAAGAAGATCAGAATCTGATGATGGAGAAATCGAGTGCAACCCTCAAATTTGAAAGGCACAGATGCGGTAATTTCGTATAATAACGCAATTAGGAGATCTGTGTCTGACTATCATCTCATTTTGTTAACCGACTGCAAAAAAGGAGGAGGTTCTTAATACGTATTTCTCTCAAATTACTCGAAGAAGGGAACACCGATTTCAAAAAAACTTTTTATCGTTGGAGGTACACAAAGATAATTACTGTAGGATTATTTATCTTAAATAGTTCTAAATAAAAGTCCGCGACAGCATATATCTATCTTTTATGTGTAAGTCACTATGACCAAAATAGTGAACGCGGACGAAGTCGCGAGTAACAGCTAGTATATTATATACGAGTATATTTAAACTCATAAAAAGTAAAACAAACATCAGAATAGTTAAACCATAACAGTTATAAAATTCATTTCATATTTTAGGTTACATACAACAGGGTAGATAGAGGCATCAGCGTTAAGATATTTCATTCTTCACGCAACAGGCGACATGACGTCTTACATGAAATCGGATGTAAAACGTTGTTTTATACCCGATTTCAAGTAAGACGACGTGCAAGGTCGTACTCGCACGGAGGCTGAGTGATCTCTGTAAAGAGATTTTACAATCTACAGCAAGAGTCCGCTCACATTGTAACAAATCCAAAAACTTCTTACTTACATACTTATTAAACGCCTTTTCTAAGTTACAATAGCGCGGTAAGCTTTTTGGTATAGGGCCAAAAATTATTTCGTTATCATGTGTAGGGATAGATCTGGGTTACCCACAATAGTCTTTTAGATCTGTCTGTCTATCTTTGGCATTGTAGTTCCTTAATCAACGAATCAATTTATTTACGGTTTTCTTTATTCGTAAGAATTGTTCATCATAGTGGTTTAATATTATATTTTATAAAATTGGACTAGCAGTTTAACAAGCATTTTGTCAAGATGATGTTAAAACTTTTTGGGTAGGGAATATTTCAAAGTTATTTTTTTTATTAGTAGTACGGATAACCAGGTCACATACTTTTTTCGTCTGGAATTAAAAACCCCTATTTATTATTTAAATAGTTATATACTGATATGTTCGTTTTAGGAAAAATCCAGCTACATAAGGCGAGACCTGTCGTAGCGCAGAGGCACATGCGTGCGACTGTAAGATTACTTGCGACTGTAAGATTATTATTAGTAGATCATCGTATTAAGTGACGTAGCAGCTTGCGACTAAGATCTGTAATGGATCATCGTATTAAATGAAGTAGCAGCGAAACACTTAGCCTTGATGTAGCTGATGGTGAAATCAGTATAACCATTACTATATGAAGTGCAAAATATCGTAAGGCAGCAGTAGCAGATATCGTAACCGTTACTGCAAACATAACATTGCCAAATATGGTGGGCCACGCATTTTGGACCTATTCTGAGTTTGGTGCAATTTAAGCTGTTAATCAGAGGAGGTCCCAGACTATTCGCTAGGTGCAGTCATAATGCCTTATCTTGAAGGCAAAAGTCACAGATAGACTGCACGAGCTAAAAGGCTATTAATTTGATTAGCTTGAGTAGTAAAATCAATGCTAAAATATGCAAAAGCGATCTAAAAGACTATTGTGGGTAACTCAGATCTATCCCTACACATGATAACGAAATAATTTTTGGCCCTAAACCAAAAAGCTTACTACGCTATTGTATCTTAGAAAAGGCGTTTAATAAGTATGTAAGTAAGAAGTTTTTGAAGATGCTGTCTCAGTACAATGTGAGCGGACTCTTGCTGTAGATTGTAAAATCTCTTTATAGAGATCACTCAGCCTCCATGCGAGTACGACCTTGCACGTCGTCTTACATGAAATCGGGTATTAAACAACGTTGCGTCATGTCGACTGTTGCGTGAAGAATGAAATATCTTAACGCTGATGCCTCTATCTACCCTGTTGTATGTGACCTAAAGTATGAAATTAATTTCAAAACTGTTATGGTTTAACTATTCTGATGTTTGTTTTTCTTTTTATAAGTTTAAATATACTCGTATATAATATCATCTCATATGTAATTGTACTGTGAGTACACTTTTTTGAATGTATATTAATGTAATGGAATCTAAAACAATGTCAATGCGTTTTGCCGCGTTAATCTTGATCCAATTTTAATGTAGTTTTTACTATTATACTTTGGAAATCTTGGTCTCAAGAGTCTTTTTTTGATAAAGATACTACATTAGTAAAATAATATTTTTATAGCTAGTTAAGCCAAATTAAGTTTACGTTAAGTTACGGTTAAGTTCACTTTATTGTTAAAAGGGTTAATATTATTGTTACATAGGGTTTTGGGTGGCGGTCATCAGTTAACATTTTGACTTTTACTAAATTTAAAAAGTGTGGAATAGCACTTTAAAAATAGTAAAAATATTTTTACTATTTTAAAAGTAATATTTAAAAAAGCTAAACAACACAATATATTTACCTAATGAAAATTTAGCTGTATAAGGAAAGTAGGCAATGTAAATTTGTTCTACTGAACCAAAAACAGTGGTGAAATTTAGCTTAAAAGTAGGATAAAAAATGAAAAAAGGGAACACATTTTTTAGGCTGGAATACGAAAGTAAGTCAAAGCCACAGACAAAACGGCAATTAGGCAAGTTCAATTCACCAAATAATTAGATAGGAATTATTATGTTTTAAAAATATTTGATCAAAACAAATATTAATTTTAAGCAATATTTAAATCTACAAGTCACAATATTGTCACTTCTTCGCCCTGGTAAGAAAAGAAAGCGTTGCTTTGAATTGTGCCACTCGACACGATACCTCAAATTTAGCAGTAAATGGGGAATGGAACGGAATGTCTAAAAATACGTCCAGAAATCTTTCCTACCATGTGCCAAATACATTGTGAAGCTAAGAATTTTTTTATACCAGCCTAAAATCACTCTGCAACACAACGATCACAAGAGAACAATAATTAGAAGCTTGCCACAACATCCTTTTTAATAAGTAGACTGCGGAAGTCCATAAAACTTTATCAACTTTGATAGCTTGAGCTTTGCTTAACTGATTTATTGGAGGACTCACTTTGTAATTTTTATTAAGGAACATGTTGCCTTTTACGGGTGTTATATTTTAAAATAAAAGGAAAATTGTAAATTTATTACTAATTATATTGAGAGAGGTCTTTTTATTCGTTTTTTTTGCTCAAAATTAGCATGATCAAGGGCCACAATATTATTCTTCCTTATTTAACAAATAGAGCAAGGATTTATTAAATAAATGGAGCAAAAAAGCTATAGAAACGTTCTTTATAATTTCTAAAATACGGAGAGAGTATTCATTCTGTTCTACATCTTAAAAAGAGACTAAGCGGTAAAGAAACAAACTAAAAAGCGTAAAGTCCAAATACCACGCTTTTTTTAATTATGAAATTAAAACAAAACGATACTATAGAATTAACTATTGAGCTTTACTATTACATTTCTTTTAAAAATATAGTGATATGGGTATTAAATGAAAGCTAGAAAAAACACTATTTAAAAACCAAATAACAAAAAAAGTTACAGAATAAAAACAATGAATACTAATATTTATAAAAAAAATATATACTTTAATTTTTTAAAAAGAATAAATCAGAAACTTAAGAGCAAGTTAAACATCTGGTTTAATGATAAATGAGAACAATACGATTAGTATTTCTAATTTTTATACAAATTACACCATTGTACTTAATAACACAACTTAACAAGTGCCGTATTGTGAACTAGACCGAGTAAACACCTATATTATCAAGACAAATATATCCCCTAGTGGGAGTTGAAACCACAACCCTCGTATACAGTCCATATTGACTGAGCGCAATAGCTACGGTCGATCTGTGACACGGTCGTTTATTTAATACTAGCTGTTTGCCCACGGGTTCGCCCGCGTAGAATTCGATTTATTCCAGGAAAACTACCTGAGTTTTAACTACCTTCCGCGCCTTAATTTTCCCTCGCATAATGATGTAGAAGTATTATTTATTTTTATTGCAATTATGGTAGTTATTGTAACAGAGTTTTGCTAAAATGACATTACTTTCACTGTAAAGTTTAAGGAAAATCTGATTATTAATCATGTATAATCGTATATCAAGCCTTATCTTCTCGTAGTGCTACTTCCAATAGTGGTACTTTTGAAATGGACTTATATAAATTATAAAGACGTACAGCCTATTCCATAGATACCATAAGACTTTATTTGACTGTAGAGGCTTAAAAAAAATAATTATATTTTTTTAAATAGTCTCAGATTATGAGTGACACTATTCAGAAATTAAGTTGCTACCCACAATTATGTTAACATTTACGGCTTTAAAGTAAATTTTTGGTTATTCTTCTTCTCTGTATGATTTGTTGGCAGTTTTTCTCTCAAAGACCAGTATATACAGACTTGAAACATTACTGACTCACAAAAAAGCAACATAAAGTTGTCCATGTACACAACAACCAGTCCTTTAAGCGTATGTCCCACAGGGAATTAAGTACATTTAAATTGAAATATATGTTATAAAATTATGTTTTATAAAAAATAAACCGATTTTTACGAGAGCCGAACTTAAACAAAATACTTAAATAAATATTGTAACTTTTCCCTTAAACCTAATTTAAAATCATGTCGAAAATTTTAAAATTATAGATATTTTATTATTAATTTTTATTACCTTGCATGTTTTTTTCGTAAAAATATTTAATATGCAAATACTCTATTTCTCTATACTCTATTTAATATAGCAATTTAATTTAAACTATTCCATCACAATAAACAACTTTAGATGTATATATTTTTTTACTATTTTTAAAGTGTTATTCCACACTTAAGATAGAAAAATACTAAATTTAAAAATGTATAAAAATTTGAACGAAGCAGGATTTGAACCCGTGTCTCTTGGAAACCGTCCAAGCGCTCTGACTATCTAAGCTATTCGTTCTCACCAAGATCTGTCGAAAATTTGTATACGCTTGTTACAACTTATTTATGTTGTTAGCATCTTTGTAGGGAGATTTTTACAAATTTCCGCTACCCAAGGATAATTCGTTAGAATTATTGTTTGGCAAGAGATAATTACATATTAAATATTTTTTACTATTTTTAAAGTGTTATTCCACACTTAGGAATGAAAAATACTAAATACAATTTTTTTTCAAATTTTAAGTTAAGTTTCAAATTTTTATACGATTTTAAATTTAGTAACATTAGATAAGCCGAAATTTTATTGTTTACTTTAATAATTTATACTTCTTTACCAGATATTTCATATTTCTATTTTCCTATATTTTAATATTTTTTTATAGTTTGGCTGGGCCGTTATGATTGTTCATGGGATATTCCATATTTTCGTTTTTAATATGTCAATGTAAAATGCTCATCACACTTAATAACTTTTGTTAAAACATTATTTCATTATTTCTTATACCTTAGCTGGACCGTTATGATTGATTGTTCATGAGATGTTCTAGATCTTAGATTTTAATATGTCAATGAAAAATGCTCACCACGCTTAATAAATAACATTTGTAAGGACAGCATTTGATTATTTCTTATACTTTGACTGGACAGTTATGATTATTCATGAGATGTTCCAGATCTTCAATTTCAATATGTCAATGCAAAATGTTCATCACACTCAATTTTTTTTGTTAAGTATAGTATTTTTTCGTAAATAGATTCAATGTACAGACACGACTTTTTTACTGTTTTATTATAATATAGACTAATAGAAATATAGATATTAAACTTGTAATATGATGGTAGGGATTATTTTTCATAGGCACGACTTGGTTTATGACAACATAAGCGCGCAACTGTAAAGGCGACTGGTTGTGGGTTCGAACCCTAAAGGAGTAAATGCAATATTTAATATTTTACTTTTCTCGCTCTGGTGACAAGCTGAAGCACAACGTTGAGGTTCGCCACTCCCATTCAGCGTTGCTGTTGTGTAGCGGAATACAACGCCGTGAATTATTTTTTTAGAGCGAGGAAACAAAGTTAATTTCCCCAGGCAGATATCCATCGCCCATTTGTATTTGTAATATTAATATGGATTTCCATTTTTCGGATTTTTTTCTTCACTTGTGTCTATTTTATAAGATGTACAGGAAATCTAAAGATTTTGATAACGCGGCCATTAAATTAAACAAAATTAAGTTTGCGGGCGTATGCACTTATATTTTCATACAACATAAGTGCATACACCCGCTCTTATTTATGAATATTTGTTATGATTTTTTAATGAAATACCTATAAATTTTCACTTAACGAAGTTATTCCTTTACTTTTCTATCTACGAAAAGTGACTAATTTAATGAAATGCATCTTTTTTGCTGCAATAAAATTTTATTGCAACGAAAATGATGCATAAATGGACTATAAAGTTATACATAGGTTTGTTGCAACCGCAACAAAAATATTTCATTTACCTGTGTGTGTGTTTCCAATAAATTTCTTTAGTAACCACTAAAGAAATTTATTGGAACATTCACTACAGTAGACATCGTATTCAGAATTTCTTCATTGGCAGATGCCAACAATAATTTAAACTTTGCAATGTGTACACGAGTTAATGTTGTTTCTTAAAGAAATCGATACTAAGAATAGTGCTTCCTAGTTTAACATTTTTTTTTTATTACTTTTAGCATTTTCTAGATTTTGTAAGTGAATCGAAAAAAATTTCGACTCTTAAATATTTTGGTCTGACTGTTTGTCCGTATGTCACAGGTACTTAACTATTAGAACTATTAGGACTACAAAGTTATACATTCTTAACATATTAGTTATGATTACATGAGTACTATAACATTTTCAATTTTAAACACCAATTTTCTTCATATATTTGTAAGTTTCACGTTTTATCCCGCATAATACATAAAGATAGGCAAAGAGAACCTAGTATTAAGACAAAACGCTTGGCAATTTCCGCCTGTATTCAATCTTTTCATTTTGAATATTTTAACTTAACGCCGCACTTAAAACGTAAATATAATGCAAATGTAGTATTTATTACCTTTAAATAAAATGCCAAAACTATCGCAATTTATCTAGTAACATATGTGTACAATCTTCAAGAATACTAAAACACACGATAGTAATATTAAATGTATGTAAATGCAGTCAGACAATGACTAGTGTAAGCTATTCCCACAGCTACTGATAAGAGACTTTAAAGCACTTCTATATTTTATCCCGATTATCATCTCAATGTAAGTTTGTGATAATCGAGTTAGTTTTAAATAAAATGCATTTTTACTTAAGGCTATTGCGTGTAATAATATTTTTTTTAGAAAACATATTATTTAAATGTTTGTCTGTCTGTTTGTCTATCTATTTGTACAGGAACATTTACTGAACGCATTTGAATGAAACTTATTTGTAGCTCTGTCTTGTTAAGTTTGAAAATATTGTTAGAAAATTATAAGGTCGACATATGGCGGACAACAAAATACGTTATATATATCGTTTTATTTTACAATCATGGTCGAGGTCATGCTTTAAAAGTACTTTTCATTCATTTTTTTTGTTTATACATATTTTCCATTTCTGAATAAATCACTGATTTTTTTATTGTTATCGTTAAAAACTTGCTTTTTGAATAAAGAAAGCAAAGAGAGAACTAAAAACTGCCTTATGCCAAGGAAACAATAGATTAATCTTTTTAAGTAAATTATTTTCGCAGCTGGGCATCGAACCAGCAACTATACCATACTTGTAATCTGCACCACGATATCATCAATACTATTTTCTTAGCTTTAAGCAATAAATTTCCTTATTCAACAAAAATAAATATGACGACACTTTATTGGCTTCCAGTGCTAGGGCAGTACGTTTCCATTAATATACTTTCGTTCTCCGCTTTTCTGTTGAATTCAAGCATTTGCATTTGATGTTTTGACTTATCTTGTTTCTCTGCGAACCCACAACCTATTGTATTTTCAGTTGAACGCTTGTGTTCCTGCTCCACGACAGGCCTCAACTACTTTTATAATAACAATATGTTATTCTATCTATATATGTAGAAATATCTTACGACTCACCTAACATTGGTCACGCCATAACCAATGTCTATTGGTTCATGAAATATTTGAAGGCTGCCTTTCTGGTATTTGACATGTAGTGATGGTAAGCGGGAATGTGCCGAGTAGGCATGAGCAGTATTAGTGGCGTTCAAATCTATATAGAATATTCACTTGAATTTATGTACTTGCATTTATTAGTACCTTTGTTTCCATGGTTTCCATGGAAGTATTAGTTATTTCATTCTGTTTCTGTTTCATTGGTAGCCTTATTGGTGAGCTTCCAGTGAGTGATGAGATTCTTGTGAATGTCACAAGTTCAAAATAAAATATCATTTTGCTACAGAAATTAAATTGTAATTAAAAAAAAATATATGTTCATTTACATTTTTATTTACCCTGCCGTGTGCAGGAAATAACATGAAGATAAAAAAAAAATAATTTACATGAATGTAAATATATTTTTTTTGGCTTTACGCTATATCCTCTTTCCTATGCACCAGAGTGAGAAAGTAAAAATATAAAACATTTCATTGCTTTGTGTAGGAATCAAACCCACGACCTGTTGCACTTACAGACTCACGCTCGTGCTCCTGCGATGCGACTGACATTTAATATGTTTTCGCGGCGTAAGATTTCCCGTACATGGAATACTTGAAGCGGAAAAAAAAATATTTTTGTTATAGTAAATGTTGGATTCAATTCGATTTACGTCGTTGTCACACCTAACCTAGCTGTGCTGTGTAACTGCTTTCATAAATTCCTCCAGGTTGAAACGCAGACAGAAAAAAAATCTAACTTAGACATTACTTGACTCGTTTTATTTTATAATGAGGTCATGCTTTTAAATTATTTTTCATTCATATTTTTACTATTTTTAAAGTGTTATTCCACGCTTGGGAAAGAAAAATA
>DWMZ01005979.1:0-10599 GCA_018249855.1 Eueides tales michaeli | reverse complement strand
TATATATATATATATATATATATATATATATATATATATATATATATATATATATATATATATATATATATATATATATATATATATATATATATATATATATATATATATATATAAAAAAAAGTGTTATTGGTGCTGGTTGGGTTTAATAAAAGTAAAACAATAATGTTAACATTTTTTGTCTGTTTGTCTGTGCGTTTGTTCACACTAATCTCAAAAATAGTTTAGCTGATTATATTGCAGTTTTCATTGTTTATTATCGTATTTTTGCTAAGTTTTCTTGTAATACAAACATATAAAAATATTGTACTATTAACTTAGGTATTATTACATGATGACTTACAGATTTCTGAGGAGTTGGTACTGTATGCCGCAATACAAATCATAGTACGGCAACTGTGGCATCCACATAAATTGTTGTTATTATATAGCTTACATATACTTAAGAAAATTTCTATCGTACAATAGTAAATAACGATGAATAAATAAAGTTTAAAGTTTAAATACTGTGTTTGTTTTATTTTCATCTATTTTTAAATAAAAATAATTATATAATTTTTATGAATGGTATATTACAAAACTGCTGTAAATAGCTGTCTTATCAAATTAGCTAGAACTCTATTTTTTAATATACATATTGTTATAAAAATTATACTCTTATTAATAAGCGACAGTAATGCAGATTAAAAAAATAGTGATAATATAGTTCAAGCGGGCGAAGCCGCAAACGGGTCACTAGTATTATATTATTTTTTTAATCTATCTAGGTTAAACTTATCTATGTTTTAAATCTATATAAGTTTTAAACTTATCTAAGTTTAATTTAAAAAAAAAACGCTTTTTAAACCATTTTGTTTAAAAAAAATTGTGTCTAAGAACCTTGTGGTATTAATTTCATGGAACCAATCGTCAAGACTTATAACTAATTAACTGCTATCGTCTGAACTCATCTGATATCTGAACGAAGACCACTCAAAACTTCAAGTCAAATACAGGTTTATAGAAGCATTCTCTTTATTGTAAAATAGGTTTTAAGTATATATGAATAAGGTCTCGTTGTGAATAAAAACTGATTGAGATAACTTTGTAATTCGTAAAGAATCTTACTTTTCACGGGTTCTCTAGAATTGTGAAGAAGTTTAATAGTTAATTACTTTATTTTTGCATAAATCAAATTAGACTTACGTTGTATATAAAGTGGGGTAAGAGAGTGAATCTAATATTGGAAACGGAGAGTGGGGTACAGAGAATCTCCGCTCTCCATCCAGTTTTCAAGGCATAGTTTGATGAATTGTGAAAATCTGTTGGTATGTTTGTTCGCGCTAATATCAGAAACGGATAACCTGATCTTAATATTTTCGCTATTAAATTAAGGAAACCATCCATCGACACTTAGTGTTTGTTTAATTTAAATCGGTTAAAAAGAAGTTACGTTAATTTAAAATATTAAATTCGACAAAATTGGTACAACATTTTTATTCATTTGTCAGAAATTCAAGAGATAGATATTGTCTTAAAAGTGATGTTATTAGAACAATAAAGTAGTAAATAGTGTACTTCATGCGGGCGGTCGCGGATTGGTCAATAGTTTCATACAAGATGTTCATTTCTATATTATTAACATATAGCTTCACGTTGAATCCCGCATGAGGCAGGGTAGACAGAGAGAACCCGGGAACATAGTGTTAAGACACTCCGTTCCACTTCCGTTCCCCACTTTCCGTCCAATTTGAGGCGTGTTGAGTGGCGGAACTCAACGCCGCTCTTTGCCTTATTACCAGAGCGAATAAATTAAACATTAAATATTTAAATTAAAAATAATAAATATTTCATTTCCTCGATTGGGGATCGAACCCAGAATCCGTTACAGTAACAGTCACACGATTGTGCCGCTGCGCCACGACAGGCCTCAATTATTATATAGGAATATAACTAACCGCACTCTCCTTTAGTCCGTTATCTAGGTAACGAACTATCTACACACACACACACACACACACACATATATATATATATATATATATATATATATATATATATATATATATATATATATATATATATATATTGTCAAGAATGTAACACCACTTGAGATAGTATGAATGAGTATGTTTTATATAAATATATCTTACTTTAGTGGCACGCTTTTTTTATATTGATGTCTTAATAGAAGCAGAGTGTCTTGACACTAGTTACTTCCCTAATTCCCCCTGACTTCCCTGGTAGTGTATAATACATCTTGATCCAAATTCATAAAGAATCACAACATTTTTTTTTCATATTTTTTTTTCATATTGTAGGCACTCAAGCGAGTGCCTCACAATACACGATATTCTCGATCACCTTTTCTTCCAGCTTGCACTCCATCAATCAATATCAATTTTCTACGTCAACAACTATTATACAAAAAAATCGTACAGAATAAAAAAGTATTTTATAGAATAGAGAGATTAGTAATAGTTGTACTAGATTTTACTTGCGGCTTCGCAGTGGTCAAATTTAAGCTTACACTTGTAATATATGTACGAGTATGTACTTATTTATGGCAAAAAGGCAAAAGCGCGGCGTTGAGTTCCACCACTCAACGTGGGGGGGGTGGGGAACGGAAGTGGAACGGAGTGTCTTAATACTAGGTTCCCAAGTTTATTTTATTTATTTATTTTATTTTATTTAGAAGACAGACAGCAAATACATCAAAAAGTAACAATACAAAAAGATATAACTAGACACCATTTATATGTCCTCGCTTATATAAATCTAAATGCTTGCATCAGAAAATATTGTATGGAAAATTATTATATACACAAAACACAAGAGAGAAAAGAAAAAAGAATTGAACCTTCTGTATAGATATATACACAAATATATGTATGATATATTTACATAAGTACATTGTATTATAATGAGCTATATTAAAGAGCTATAACGAGTTCACATTCAACCACTGAGAAGTCATAGTTTTTCTAATAGTATTAGATGAAATATTAGTAATTAGTAATTTAAGTTCCCTCTGGTTACCCTGCCATGTGCGGGATACTGTGAGAAGCTGAGTGAGTGAGTACTTATTTATCTACGTATAAAATGTGTAGCAAAAATATTTATCAGATATTAAGAATTCCGACTTCCGAATCGAGAGCTGTATCGAGACCTGTATACCGCACGTGTCAGGGTAGGCAGAAGGAACTTGGGAACCTAGTGTTAAGACATCACTCACTTCCCCACTTTCTTTCTCGCCTTCGCTTGTTACCAGAGCGAAGAAATGAAAATATTAAAAAAGTATTTCTTCGAATGGGAATCGAACCCACAATCTATTATATTTACAGTCGCATTTCCTTATTATTCTCATTTAAAATTTACATCGTTGTTTTATGGGTTTAGTTATTTTTAATAATGGTTACATTTCCTATACTACTACATCACTATCATTTTAAGGTAAAAACATTGAAATATGAGGATTTAAGATGTCATCTATTTGAAAGTCCATTCTTGTCCACATAACAGATGCCGGGACGCCTTATAAATGATTGAGGACAGCGTGACCGCGTCCGGCGTCATAGGCCAATGGGGAGCTTTATTTCCACAGCTTAAATAGAAGCTTATATTATAAAGGAAGCTTTCAGCAACGAAGCCTTGTTGCGGTGAATATTCTATGACAATTAATGTCAATTGTTTACTTCGAAATGGAGCTTTTAAAGTATTTTATAGTAAAATATTTAAGTAGATTATCTTTTTACGGATAATTTCTTTCTAATATCCGAAACATGACTTGCTGAGCGGTGGAACTGAACGCCGTAAAAAGGCCTCATTAATTAGAATAAGGCTAAGTCATTAAACTTTGTTATTATTATTATGACTACATGAACTACTTAAAACGTTTTATTCAATTTCATATAATTAATATAATATATAATATACATTACAAAAATAAAAAAAACATCATTTTATTTACTTATTGAATTTACTGATGTTGAAATATACGTTCAATCATATGAAGAACGACAAAGAAAATTAAAATCGTACAGAACAAATTCATGTAAGTATCTCTTAGTTTTTCGCGTTATAAATTTTAGAGAAATAAATTACTTTTACACTAATTGTTTTTAGGGTTAAAATTTTCCATTTATTATGATAAATTATCATTTATAAATTTACCTATAAGAATCGATTTTTAGGGCAATCGATAAACCAGAACGTGTAGGACTATAGAAATGTAAGACAATGACTGGAGAGAGGCAGTCGCCTTAGTTGACGTTCGGAAACTCTATATCGATGATACTTGATAAAAATATGGTGAGCCCCCGAAGAGAAATGGACGTGCGGGTTGATGACAGTGGACGACGTGACAGAGGTGTGTAGAGATAGTAGCGTTTACTAAAAAGTGAAGCTAAAGGAAAATATATAAGTGACTTTAGGGAAATTACGCATCTTTAGTACTTGTTACGTACCTACCCCGAGTACGTATTTTCCATTGTTATGATTCATTACTTTCTATCAATCACAACCACTTGATTTTAATCTTGTAACTGCACACTGATGCGTCATGCTGATTCATTATTTTAATAATAGATCAAAAAATCTTGAACGGAAATCACAAACAATACCTTTAATATAAACAACATTTCGAGGATTCATAAAAAAACAAATGACTTTTACCATCATTTCTATTTAACAGGGGATTTGAAGGTGGCTTTGATTGAATAATCAAATATTTTATTGTATATATCTCTCTCTCTCACACACACACACACACACAGACAGTATTTAAAAATATCCTTTTTTAAGTTATACGCTGTCCTCCTGCACATAACAGAGTAGACAGAGGGAGTTTACACTACACTAGGTTCCTAGTGTTAAGATACTTCCAATCCCCGCTTTCTGGCGGATATGAGGCGTGGCGTGTTGAGCGAAACCGTGCCCTTAAGAAAGCCACTTATTTGTATATTATTTCGATTATAAAAATATTGCCAGTGATTTCTTTAACATTGGGTGGATACTTATTTCTTGATACTTATGAGACCACATCCATATGTGGTCTCATAAGTATCAAGAAGTCACAAGCTTGGACCGATATAATGCGTATGGGGGAGATTTTATGTGCAGTAGAATATAGGAACTGCCATCAGTTCCTATATTCTACTGTTGGACATTAAAAAAATATTGAATATTTATTTATATCTAGGTATTACTTGATGTTTTTTATTGTTACTATAAGCTAAGTTATTTATATATTATTATACAGTATTTTGGTTCTTTATTTCCTAAATTCTGCCGAATTTGAGGTAGTGCGCGGCGTTAAATTCCGCTACTCGATAGAGTGGCGGAATTTAACGCAACGCTATGCCTTGTCACCACAGCGAAGAAATGAAAATATAAAATATTTCACTTTCTCGAGCGGGGATCGAACTTACAACCTACGCGTTTACAGTCACACGCGTCTCTGCGCTACGACAGGGTTAGTAGGCCTAGTTTTTTAAATGCGTGTATTAATTGATAATCTTTATAGAATTCATAAAAAAGGAAAAAATTGACCGTCTCTGAAGTCGATTACGGACAATTATAAAAATTACATACTTTTATGAACTGAAATGAACTATCACTGAATTATCATTAATTTTATTTAAATTAAAGATGGAGTTAATTGTAAATTACATTTTTTTCCGTTAATTAATATTTATTTCCTTATTTCAAATATTTTTTTAATTTAAATTCTAAAGATTAACTACAAGGAAACTTTTATTACTGTACACATTTTGGCTAATCGTGCCTCTCTATCGCTTGTTCCGCGCTCTCGCTTGCACGCACGGTTCAGGCCGAGCGTGATAATAAATTATGCTTTTTCGTGTATTTATTCGGTCATCGATTTATTAAGACCTTGTACCTTGTCCGTTATTGGTTGTCCTGTTTGTGGTGATTACGCTACGAAAACGATATCTCCAAGGAATTTACTAATTAAGGTGAAGGAGTGCAATGCAGCTTGTTTCTGAAGGATTTAAATATTTATGTGCGCTCCCGTATCTTCTACGACGATGGTGTTTCATAATCTGGAGAGTTCAGCTTTGAGCGGATAGTATTAGCTAATATTTTCGATTGTTTTACCTCCAATATTTTAGTCTTACGGCACTGAGATGCCAATGAGGTAAGTATTGTTAGTTCTTTTATCAACGTATATGAGACCAGGTCTATTGTGTACTGTGGCAATAACTATTTGTACAGCCATCTCTCACATCAATTTTGCAGTGATATTTTCTCTATCCTCTACAGTTTATTGTTTTAATTCCTCCATCCACCATAACTTTTTCTTTTCTAGTTCGCTTCTCCCAACCAAACACCAGAATATGTACTGAACTAAGTCGTTATAATAATTTCATTGATGTTTGCAATTGTTACACATTTTGAATGAAACAATTTTAAACGGATTAATCGCGTATATTGAATAATAAACATTTTTGGAAACCCGACGTTTCGAACACTTTACAGTAGTCCGTGGTCGCGGGTAGACTGAGGCAGGCTGGCGATTTGGACAGTTTGGGCGAGGCGTTTAAGAAATCGTTGGCGGTAGCCTGATATAATAATTATGTCAACTGATAGGCAAATACCACCACAGTCTACCACGGACCACGGACTACTGCTACTGTCAGATTTCCAAAAACGTTTATCATTCAATATACGCGATTAAAATTGTTTTATTTAAAATAAGTCATTATGTCTTTTTACAAAATATGTATCAGAAACTTTTTCACAGCCTGCAAGAAGATGTTTCGTCCTTTATTACACACAAGCGGCATTTGCCATCAACATTCCCTATATATTATGTGTTAATATTGCACATTATCATTATTATATGTTTTGTTTTTTGGAGTTGTCTGAAATGTGGTGACAACTTTTTATAATATTTATCAATTTGATTTTTTAAAAATAATTTACTTATACGTTTATTAACTAATTATTTTTATATCATTCATACCTCTGAGCTACGTAAAGCCTCAATCCAAAACATTCAATTAATTTCTACTTTTTATATTTTTATGTTTATATACAAAATTGTGCACCCAATTTATCAAAAATTTTATGGAAAGTGGTGCACTGAGTGTCTTAAAACTAGGTTTCCTTTTCCGTAAAGACATACAGGATTATAAATATCTACCTTATGCACACTGTTACAGTACCGGTTGTTACTACTTATTTAGTTGTCAATTGTCAGTTTTGTTTGTGATATGTATTATCTCTCTTATCACATTTAGATAAGCAGACTATAAGGAAATAAGAAACAATCTACATGGACCTGCGGCAAAACGTCATCTTTGAAATGATACTCTATATTTATGAAAAAAAAAAGATCTTTTATAATACTACCAACCTTATAGTTCTCTATCTCATTTAAATTTATCTCCGTTTTATATAAGACATAGCTAAGAACAATCGCGATTAACAAGGCTTTCGATTAAAAAAGCCACTCTCAATACGGTTCTTTGATCCAGGAGTTACGTTGCCACAGACAGACAGACACATACATATACAGATCAAGCTTATAACATCCCATATTTTTACGCCAATCGTTAAAAATATAAAAATATGTTTTTTGTTAATGAATCGGCACCTGAAGCTGTGGAAAACATCTCGGAAGCCGTACAAGGCGCGGCTTTTCTACAAATAAGCAAAAATTTAGGAATTTTGCCACTAAAAATATCGAATAGCATAGTTATTTTATCGAAATCGTAGATCGATATGATTAGATATCAGTTATTGAAAACCGGACGTTTTCCACGTTTCGCCACAGTACAGTGTCGATTGTGAAAATGGCTCCATGGTTGGAACTACCTTATGTGATACAAGATGTCACGCCGGAGGAGGATAAAATTATCAAGAAATGTTTAATAGGTGCGTTTAGTGACGTGCATTTAGTACATATGTGTCAGTCAATGGCGGTTGTTGATTGTTTTTAATTTTTTTTAATAGGGATGTGAATAAAGGTAAGTTTTTTATATTTTTTTTATTGTAGAGGTCGTCACGGAGCACAGTATTTGACTGGGTAAGCGCGATGGTTGTGGAGTCAATGCCTATTTTACGTTAACGTATAATTTAGTGGCCCGAGCGCTTAAAAGGTTTCCAAGAGACACAAGTTCATATCCCGCAACGCTTAAATTCGTTTCTTACTAAAAAAAAGAAATTTACATATTTTTAAAGTTCTTAAAATGTTGTTAAGAATGTTTAAGATATAAAAAACGATAATTATAAACAATTAAGAAGTGGAAATATGAAAAAAAAATATATAAATAGAAACACATTTGTCAACGCTCGGTGAGTAGATATAGCTTAGAGGTAAGAGCGCTTCGACAGTTTTCAAAAAAGATCTGTTTGACTATGAAAGCGTGTCGTTAAGTATCGCCACTCAACACGCAATGCCTCGAGAATTCCGTTGAAAGTTGGGAACCTATTAATTCAGGACACTTGTTAATCCAGGGTCCCTGCTATGTGAGTTACGGCGGGAGAAATAAAAAAAATCGTATTTGTTTTATAGTTGTATTAAAGTTTTTATAGATAAGAATACCCTTAAGCCATATATATTTACAAAGTGGAGATTATTTTGCACTAAAGTGTTACATCACAAATACTAGCCTTCTATCATCATACATGCCGCTGTCTCAGAAATATGTCTTACAATTTTAGCTACAATTACGATCACAATAAGAGCTTTTGTTCTTTATGGAAATAATTAAATAATATAGGAAAATTATCTAAGCAACTGAAAATAATAAAATAAGTTGAGCCGTAAAGATATCGTAGATAAGACTGATCTCCATGTGGCCTTGGACTCGTTAGGCTTATCAAATATCTGTAATTAGTATTTATTATATAGAAAATATACGAATATCAAAACATACGAGTGTCTAAGAGAGTATTGTATTGAATTTGTGTTGAGTTCCGCCACTAAATTCACAATGCCTCAAATGCGGCGGTAAGTGGGGAATGGAACGGAGTGTCCGGGAGAGGGAACTTGGGCCTAGCATTAGGTTCCCAAGTTCCCTCTTCCTACCCTGTCATGTGCTGGATACAGCGTGAGGCTGAGATTAATTTATATTCATGTCACGGATATATTTTGACAACGTAGCATTGTTGAATTATTAGATTTTTAGCTGACCATTTTTGTAGATAACTTAAGGTACAAGTAAGGACAGGTGGAAGTGGCTTATCGCTTCGTCAATATTTTTTGACGCTTGAAATATGCAAATAATATATTTGCTTACTGATCTTAATTACTTTCGTGTTGATAAAAAATTAAGCCATAAAAATGTTTTCATCAATGCTTTCTTATGACATTATCAAATAAAATTATTAACCAACTTTATAGACAAGTAGTTATCGTGATAGATGGTGACGTTTAAGTAGCCTTCTTGTACGTAAATTACTGAACATTAAGGGGATTCCAAGAGGTGCGCGTTCTAATCCCGCTACATAAAAAAGTGTATACGTTTTCTAAATAAATATTTTACTGATCCTTACTATACTACTAAAAGCCTGGTTTTATCTGGTTACCAGAGCGGAAAAAATTATCCCCCCCAATTTATACTTATAATAAATCTGTAGCTGATCTCTGTCTGTACATTGATATATATTAAAAAAATCTTGTAAAATAGGCTTTTTACATGTTTTTTAATATATCATATTTGCTTTGCCCAAATAATAGTATCATAAATTTTTGTCCATTTTTCTAAACCCAGAAACAGCTAATTAAGTTTAAATGCAGTTTTTACTTTTATATTTTGGCAACTTTTCCTCAAAATTTTGTGTTTGTTATATTGAAATCGATATATTATTAAAAATAGTTACGTCAATTTAAAACATTTAATTTGTCAAGGTTGCTACAATATTTTTGTTCCAAATAATTGTATGATAATTTTTTGTCTATTTTTCTAAACCCAGAAACAGCTAATTAAGTTTAAATGCAGTTTTTACTTTTATATTTTGGCAACATTTCCTCAATATTATTAAAAATGGTTACGTCAATTTAAAACATTTAATTTGTCAAGGTTTGCTACAATATTTTTGTTCATTGATACATAACATTTTTGTTTTAAATATATAGATATTGTGCTAAAAGTGGTTACGTTATTAGAATGAAAAGTAATTGAGGTTAGTAATAAAATAAAGTAAATCGAGCGGGCGAAGCCGCGCGCGGGTTGCCGAAACTATATATATGCATTTATTCTGACTAAAAGACTTTAATTCATAATGTGTAATAATTGCGAAAATCTATCATCCTAATATGGACTGTAATTGTGATAATTTTGGCATATTCCACTGCCTTGAGCTAGTTCTAGGCAATTTGATTACTTAATAGTGTTAATATAATGTTAGTAATGTTAAATACGTTAGTTAATATGAGACTGGCTTTTACCGCCCACATATATAGTTAAATGGGAACATAGTCAAAATACTAACTAAAACTATGGATTTTATATGACACATGACACATTTTAGGTATCCAAGGTGACTCAGATCGCCTTGGATACCTAAAATGTGTCATATACAATTATACCATTCTTGACAAATGAATTATCTGATGCAAACTTTTTTTTTTACTTCGATTCAGTTTTTTTG
>DWMZ01005978.1:0-10599 GCA_018249855.1 Eueides tales michaeli | reverse complement strand
CACAAAAGGCAGGTAAGGCACAGGGAAATAGAGAAACTAATTAAGACACTTTGTTCACATTATGTTACTTCCGTTTTCCACTTTCCGTTGAATTTGAGGCATTACATGTCGTGTGGCAGAATTCGACGTCACATTCTAGCTCATTTCCAGAGCGGAAAAATGAAAATATTTAATATTTAATTTTCTCGAGTAGGAATTGAACTCACAACCTTTCGAGTTTACAGTTGCACCCATGTACCACTGTGCCACTATAGGAAAATATTATCCCCAAATGACCTGTTTAATAGTATTGCTACATATTTTCAAGAAAAGTTAAACCTAAATTTAAATTAAAAATAATTTAAAAATAATTAACAGTATGATAATATCAAGGTTGTGTACGACCTTGAAATATTTCTTATTTATACGTATTAATAATTTATATAAATATCAAATTATGAAGTACGCTTGTCGATACCTCATCGCAGTCAATACGAGTATCATCATCATCATCAGCAAAAGACTTTTAGATGCCAATTGTTATACAAGGGTTTTCACCAAATCCCCAAAATATCTTCATAACGATCGGCCCTGCGCTCTTCTCCCATTCAGCGGCTTACTGCAACTTTAAATTTACATGGTACATATCGGCCTACCGAACGTAGCCCCGATCTTTTCATCGACAACGACCATGAGTTCTCCTTGCAATATCACTGCCACATCAGCTAAGTAATTTATACATATAATAAAATTGTAATTGAACATACTGTACATAGATATATGAAGATATATGAAGGAATTGGGCAATCAAGGCATTTAGCAATATAATAGAGAACAAGCCAATTACTCAATTACTTCAGGTCTGTCAGTTAGTCTGTCAATTATTTCAGGTTTGTCAGTTTGTCTGATTTGTGCACACTTGTCTTAT
Source organism: Eueides tales michaeli (assembly GCA_018249855.1). NCBI lineage: Eukaryota > Metazoa > Arthropoda > Insecta > Lepidoptera > Nymphalidae > Eueides > Eueides tales. The sequence continues at coordinate 9,692 of DWMZ01005978.1, read as the reverse complement.
AAAAAGTATATAGATTTGAATGCAAGTTTCACTATTTTATTTTGGCATAACTTAATTTAATAAATGTTAAATGAAGTTTTGCCAAAACAAAATAAGTTCTTTTTTTTTAAAAAATGTTTGTATTATTTCAAATAAAAAAGATATATAAATATAAACTATTTTGTTTGGCAAAATTGCAACAATATAGAAATTTTATTCAATTGGCTCAAACTTTTATTGTCATTGTAACTGCACGTTTAAAATGATAATGTTATTAAAACATGAAAGCAATCCAGGCTACTAAACAAATAATCCTGTGGTTCAAGCAAGGGACGACGCGGGTCGCTAATTCTTAATATAATTATATATCTATTTATTCTTATATATCGATAGAAAAAAATGTGACTTTGTGCTTTTACAATTTAAAATAAAAGGCTTTTTTTGGTTTTACGCTGTATTCCGCACGTGACAGCGCAGTTAAGCACTAGTAGTTAGACACTGTTCCATTCCCCATTTTCTGCAGAATTTGTAGCATTGTGTGTTGAGTGGCGAAACTCAACGCCGCGCTTTACCCTGTTATCAAAGCGAAGAAATGAAAATATTAAATATTTTATTTTTTCAACTGGGCATCGAACCTACAACCTGTTGCGTTTACAGTCATGCGCTTGTGTCCTTGCACCACGACAATGCATTTGAACAAAATAAATATTTATATAAAATCGTCAAAGTGTGAGAAAAAATCTTTCAATTAACCAAGTGAACTGCCAGTGAATTTTAATTCATACTCGATTAGTATTTATAGGGAGGCTCGTAAAAATCATAGCCGTTAGATGCCAACGCGAGTTGAAAATTAAATAATCTATGTTCATTGTTTTGAGGCTTGCCAACTAACTAGCTGCGTTAGTAGTAATTTTGTTTAATTTGAAAAAATGTATTTATCAACACGATATATGTTGAGAAATAAAAATCTTGTATGATAACCAGAGAGTGATCAGTCATTATTTTTTTTATTTATTTTCAGTAACTCTGAAATTATTTTTTATTTTATTTACTATATAATGTAATAAATAACCAGAGATATTTGGAACTTACATGTATATGCTCTGTTGAATATAATTATAGCCCACAATCTTTATCTTTGTACATTAAAGTCACCATGATGTTAGTGTCTCCATGAACCCTACACGGGGACACTAACATAGATCCATTTTCTAATATTGTGGTGGTGGTTGAGTGATAGACCTCAACGAGACGAAGTGAAAAATGAGTTATTTCCCGAAAGGAATGGAATTTACAACCTGCACGTATATTAGATTGTTGTGGCGGCGAATCACATAGGCCTCAATAAAAAAGGAAAATATAAGTATAGTGTAAAGTATACCGTTCTCTAATTGCGACAACATTAAAATTATTAATAAACGACGTCTGGAGCAAAGCTACAAGCGCGTTGTGGGTCCCTACTCGAGGTAAATATTTAGTATTTTCACTTTAAATATCTAATATTCACATTTCTTCATATTTAAATTTTAAATTTTTGATTTAAATTATATATTAATACAATTTTATATTTTATATTAATTTAATATGTATTGTGTATTCCATCCAAGTTTACAAAATTTCTCGACATTTTCATGAAAAACACTGATTATAATTCTGTTAGCGTATAATATGAAATCGAATTTAGGAATAAAAGTTTTAGGTGAGCTCGGCTAGTGCAGTCGCCATATGGTATCCAATGAATATGATAATTAGTTTTCTATTCGGCCTATCTAGTTGAAAGTCACGTATTTTCTATTACAAATATATATTTTGTAAGATGAAATTTAAATTTAAATTACATTTTCAACTTTATAAATAATAATAAATATTCCAAATATATATAACGTGAGAAAATTGAAAAATATTTTGATTATGTATTGTTTTAGAATAACTAAAAATATATTAACTTGCCGTTATAGTAAGTAGTTAGGTAGAAATTCTGCTATTAATATATGATTATAAAAAATATGGTTATTTTCATATACGTCCGTCTATAGGCAGGTACTTGGACAGTAAACGTTATTGCTAACGCGTAAATCCTGATGGATTTAAGGACGAAAAGTAGCTGCCCATACGTTGTTCCGCTATTTAATCTATATATAGTCAAACTTTTATAAGAAGTAGTGTAGCTATTCTAGAGACAATCTCAACAGAAAAAAAAATGGATAATATTTTTTGATTTTGTTGATGGCGTTTTTAACATAACACTATTTAATTGAAATATACAGTTATTTTTTTAATTATATTAATTTTATTTACATGTGGAAAAAACGTTTGAGTGTTAATGTAGTCATTGGGGGTGCGATACCAACCTAGAGAGATTATTTCCCTGGCATTACAAATCGCGGCGTTGAGGTATATATAATTTCTCGAATCCAAGTAAAAAGATGAGGACTGAGTATTTTGACACTACATCTTCTATCTTGCCATATCGAAAAATAGATGTCACTCATTTTTTTTATTAATTTTCAGCCAATACTATAATTTTTATGGTACAATTATTTTTTATTCCCTACCATTTCATTTGACCACAGATTAAAAAGTAATTCCTTCTTAACATTCTAATATTGCGGTCATATTTTCAATTTATATTTTCAAATAACTTACTTAAAATTGACTAAAGTTAAAGCCCTTTTGTTTTAAATGGAAATTTAGCGCAATTAGTCATTATATATAGACAGTGCGAGTAAAATCTACTGAATTTAAGTTTATGGATCAACGTTCTGTGTTATTTTTTAATCCCTACAGATTCTCAATGTTGTAAACACATACATTTTTTTTTCAGCTTCAGGCCTCGCAAATGGCGTGAGCGCTTAGGAGTATAGTGTCCAGGCACTCCGTTCTGTTTCCCAATTTCCGCCGCTTTGCCACGTTTCTCACAGCTAAGAAAATGAAACATCAAATTTTTGAATGAAAAATATTAAATACTTCATTTCCTAGAGTGGGGATCGAACCCAAAATCTATCGCGTTTATAGTCACACGTTGTGCCCCTGCGTTATGAATGGCCCCTCAAGTAATTTATTTATTTTAAATACAAGTATATGAATGAATGTTAGTCCTTATTCAGATATTTATTTTCATTTGTATAACTAGAACAGCATCTCGACCACTGGCTTTAACAATGATTTACCGTTCGCTTCTGTTTTAATTTGGCACATCATAAATTTAATGTACAAATTTGTTACTGTAGCAATTTAATATTAAATTCTGTAAATTATTTATAATATTCACAAGTTAATTATAAATTGAAAACTGTAACAATTGCCTATACAGTAAATTAACTAGGACATTTAAAGGGATCTTGTTTTTGATTTTTCAAATGTTTGCCAACTATTTACACTAAACAGAACTATCTTGTATTTAACTGTTTGGTTGAACCATTTTTTTCCTTTTGTTAGTGTAACTATCATGGAAATATTAAAGGGAATATTTTTGATGAATTGAGTTTTTTTTTTTACTTTCACGCTGTATCCCGCACAAGGTAGGGTAGGCAGAGGGAACCCGGAAACATAGTGTAAAGACACTCCGTTCTACTTCCGTTCTCCACTTTCCGCCGAATTCGAGGCATTGCGTGTTGAGTGTTGGAACTCAACGCCGCGCTTTGCCTTATTACCAGAGCGAACAAATGAAACATTAAATATTTAAATTGAAAATATTAAATATTTCATTTCCTCGACTGAGGATCGAACCCACAACCTGTCGATTACAGTCATACGCTTGTGCCGCTTCACCACGACAGGCCTCAATTGACAGAATTGAGTTTTTAACAAGCATTTTCGTATTGTCAAGTTACTGTCCGTTCTGTTTCCCAGTTTCGGCAAAATTATCTAATGTTGAGCGTCGGAACTGAACGCCGCGCTTTGCTACCAGAACAAAGAAAATAAAATATTAAATATTTCGGGTGGGGATCGAACATACAACCTACAGTAACAAATTTATACCCCTGCCACGACAGGCACAATGTAGTCCCTGCTTATAATAAATCTGAAAATTATTACTGTCTGTACTAGAAAGATCTATTGAAAACAATTTTGTAGGAGTCGTCTATTTACGTAATAATGCCCAATATCTGCGGGCGGGTCAATAGCATGAAATAAAGAAAAAAAGTACACTTCAACAATAAAACAGGAATTATTAATAAACACATAAGACGTATACCAACATTACAATGACACAGATTCAATTCTTGTAAATAAAGCAATTAAAAAGGGCTGCGACGTGATTGAGGCACAAATGGGTTTTAATGCAAGCACGGTCTTCAGAAACAAATAATACGGAATGAACGCGGTGTTAGATTGCTTTAGCTCGTGTAAACGGTCTTTTATAGAAAGTGGGTTAGCCTTAATTGTAAATTGCATTGCAATAAAGATCTTTAGTATGATTCCTATTCATTACAACTTTAAAGCACTACATCCTAATGTACATAATATGTGTCTATAGCCTGTTTGTCTCATTTTGTAAGTTAATACTTATATAAACGTTTCCTACATTACATATTAAAGTTGGTTAGTATTGTGATACTAACCAACTTTAATATATAATGTGCAGCAGATCTATTTGTTGTATTTAAAAAATATGTATACCACTCAAGAAAACTCTTTTAATCGAATTTATTTGTTATGATCATGGACGGGCTACTGCAAAGTGTTCAAAATCTCGTGTCAATTCGGTAAAAATAGTTTCACTAAAATAATTCCATGCCATATTTTTTTATTTTATTTAATTTCGCTAATATTTTGTTTCAGCATCACGCTTATGGCAGGGTTGGCAGAGGGAATTTATGAAACCAGTCCTACGACACTCCGCTCCATTTTCCACTTTCCGCTGAATTTAAAACATTGCGTGTGGAGTGACGTAACTGAACGCCGCGCTTTCTATTGTTACCAGAGAAAAGAAACGGAAAATTAAATAATAAATTTGAAAATATTAATTATTTCTTTTCGTCGAGTGGGATCGAACCCACAACCTATCACGTTTGTGCCCTTCCGCCACGACAAGACAAATACTTAATATAAATATCAATTTATTATTTTATGCAAACATTCAGTTAAATTAATAATTACAATTAAAGTTGCAAACTTAAACACACGAGTATACAGGAATATGAAGAAAGCTAATCGAGTCCAGGTAATAATGAACAGATGTTCTTAGAGTGTTAAGTCAATTATTGGAGTTAGTACTTTGTTAGACTCACAAGTCGTTCTACGTGCGAGTGGTTTCTATATAATTTTATCCTCGGTACAATCTCATTTTGTTATTTATAAATAGCTCAGTTATATTCTGGTAATACTAAAAATATTAAAGTATGTGAGTATGTTTGTTTTCATGCTCCACTTTGACACAAAAATTGCTGAACCAAATTTAGATGAAACTTTACAGTCATATAGCTTATCTTAGGTATATTAGAATGACACATAGGTCAGCATTAACGTGAAGAATTCGTGTAACTTGTGCATAACATAATAATAATTTTAAGCGTATGAAGCAGTAGCGGAATTATAAGTCTATAAACGCGAAGGTTGTACATTCGATTCCTATTTGGAGCAATTAAGTTATAATATATATTTAATTTCCTCGCCCTGGTAAGTGCGTCGTTGAGTACCGCCATACACGCTATGTCACAAAGCTGACACTAAGCTGTTTCTGTCTACTCTGTTAGGTACACGCGACATACTGAAAATACGTGCGGGATATATTGTCATATTATTTTATTTTCTCATCATTCTAAGAGAAGTAATTTTTATATTCTGGAAGTGTATTTTAATAGATAATTTTAATATTTCATGAGTCAGACTGACTCAATCATGTTCTCAATTATGCTGTGCTTTTCTGCTTTTCTTGCTTTCTTTCACACTTTCACCTTGCATTGAAGTAAAACGGAATCGACAATATAACATCATAGATACAGTTGACTTTACCTGTGTATCAACGTGCGTTTTTTTAAAAGTTAAATACGAAAAAAACTGCATATAAGATTACATTGTGTCTCCTATAACATTGTAAAAAGCGTATAAATAAAAGCAATATTTAAAGAAGAATCACACTGTATATATATAAAACTGCAAAACATTTAAAAAGTTAGTCGTAAAAGTCAATATAAAGCTTTTTCATTTTATAAAATTTAGATTGACCCAAAGCCCGAAATATACATAGAATAGCTGAACTAACTATACAAGTGTTTGAGTCCCACTTTATTAAAATATATTTTTTTACGTTCTTTTTTGTATAGCGAATTTTGTAAAACTAGATAAAAAAAACAGTTTAACGCAGTTTCTCGCACAGCAGGGTAGGCTACAACCTGGTGTAATGCACCTTGGAACCACTATACGTTTGCGCCATGATGGTTTTATTACTACATTTAATATCCCAAGTGTGGAATGACTAACTAACACTTTATAAATGGTGAAAGTGGATTTTTTATTTACTTAATAAATTTATGTATGCTATTTGTTATTTTATTATATGAATAGCTTATCTATTTTTTTGCTTCTCGGTGAAATTTTTACATAGTAAGGTAAGCAGAGGCAACTTAGTAACCTAATGTTGAAACACTCCGTTCCCATTATGATGTTCGTTTACCACTTTCGTCCGAGTTGAGCCTCACTGTGTAGTGATTGGCGGAATTCAATATCGTGCTTTCCTCTTTCAGCCCCTGTAAAGTAAAAATATCAACTATTTGATTTCTTTGATCAGAAAACGAATCTATAACCTGCCGCGCTAACATTCGCACCCTAGCGCCCTTGCGCCACAACTGGCCTAAAAATAGCTTGGTCCGTTTCTTATCTCTTTTAAAGTAACAGTTCTTTTATTTAAAATTAATGTAAATATAATACGATAACTAACATATATACGTATGTAAGTTATATTAATATATATCTGGAACGATTTATAGTAAGCTTTAGTATATATTTTATTCCTTCAAGTTTCGCGTAGCATTAATATGTAATACAAGTGATATACTAAATCTTCACAACAACTGTAGTTTACGTGCTATTCTGATGAATAATCTATCCATATTGTAAAGTTTCCTTTTAATCCGCTCAGTAGATTTTGAATGAAACTGGAACTAACATCTATTCTCACAAGCTTTCAAATTGCTAATATTATTAGAATATTGTGAAAAATAATGAACCTCATACACATTAATAAGATATATTTTATTAATTTTGTAATAAAATTTTGTAAAAGAAATTTAAGGTCAGGCTGTGGCTGTTATAAACTCAAGTATGTGAATAAGACGTTAGTAATCTGCTAGCATGCTATTTTCTTAATGAGTTACCCTTTTTAACGTCCTGTTATCCTTTTTAACGGCGTTGGTGAAAGCTCGCAAAGTTTTTAATGAGGCTGCCGACTGCCGATTAATCATGAAAGTTTAACGGAAAAATTGATTTTCACATTTCAGTCTTTTGCTTTGCAAGATGTTTGTAGCCTATTTAAATAAAAAAGGGAAAGCTATCGCCTGTAGCTGTGTAGTCAGAAACACCCATTTGTCAAGACTCTGTTCTGACTCCGTTTTGAACTCAATATAACTCAATAAAACTATTTTTATATTCCTGAGTGAGGATCTACAGAGGGAACTTGGGAACCTAGTGTTAAGATACTCCTCCCGTTCCCCACATTTCGTCAAATTGGAGGGATTATGTGTTTAGTGGCGGAACTCAATGTCACGCTTTGTCTTGTTACCGGAACGAAGAAATGAAGATCGAACCCACAACCTGTCGCCTGTACCATCACATGCTTGTGCCCCTGCGCCTCGACAGGCCTCATTTATATTGAATCGTCAAATATAATTACATGTACACCTACGAGTATGTACTAGTATATGAATAATGACAAAAATTCAGATTAAAAAATATATATTATTAAATTGTAAGTCGCTAACTTAGCTCTTAAAATAGTTAAACTTTCTTTATAGTTAACTCTTATTTACATAAGGTTGGAATTGTAGAACTACTTCCAATTTCAAAAGAGATAAATGAAAACGCATGTAGAAAGCCTAAATATCAAAATTCAATCTTGCATCTCTGAAATGCTCGAGTGGATATTAAAATAATTTGTGGCTAATTTTAATTTCCACGAATCAAAAATTATATGTTTCTTACCGATTTCTGAAATGGAGGAGGTTCTATATTTGATAGGTATTCTTATCAGTGTTTATCTATTTCTCCGTCATTTGTGCACCAATTTAAATAAAAATTGACAGTAATATAAGCTATATTACTGCAAAGATTCATTTGTTTATAGTACATGTGTATGTTTCTTTGTGTGTGTGTTTTTTGCTATGTGGTGTACAATAAAGTATATTATTATTATTATTATTATTACATTAGAATAAGACATAGGTCAAGTAACAATTTGTGTGAAGATTTTGTGTAATTTGCGTAAAATATAACAATAATTTTAAGCGTGCGAAGGCGTAGAGCAGTTTTAACTTTATAAACGCGAAGGTTTATACGTTTGATCCCTATTTGGGGCATTGAAGTTATAATATATACTTCATTTCCTCGCCCTGGTGTGGTAAGTGCGGTAAGTAAATATGGGATATATTGTCACATTATTTTATTTTCACGCCACTGTAAGAGAAATACTAATTTTTATTTTAACATTCCATAAGTCAGACTGACTCAGTCATGTCAATTATGCAATGCTTTTCAGCTAGTTTAAAAAGCGTATAAATAAAAGCAATATTTTAAGAAGAATCACGCTGTATGTATATAAAAATGCAAAACATTAAAATAGTTAGTCGTAAAAGTCAATATAGAGCTTTTTCATTTTACAAAAGTTAGATTGACACAAAGCCCGAAAAATAACTGAACCAACTATACAAGTGTTTGAGTCCCACTTTATTAAAATATATTTTTTACGATGTTCTTTTTTTGTGCAACGACATACAAAATTAGAAACATCTTTACGCTTTTTTCCGTATAGCAGAGTAGGCTTTAACCTAATGTAACACACTTTGGGAACTACTATACATTTGCATCATGACGAACTTTTTTATTTATTTATAAAATTTAACTATGTAACTTATTATTTTATCATATCAATAGCTAATCTATATTTTTGCTTCACGTTGTATTTCCTCCATAGTAGGCTAGGCAGAGGGAACTCGAGTGCCTTAACGTTGAGTTATAGTGTTAAGGCACTCCGTTTCCATTAAAATATTTCCGTTACCCAATTCCGTCGATTGAATCACATTGAACGCTTTCCTCGCTCCAGTGTAAGAATATTAAAATATTGACTATTATTTTCTCGATCGGGAAACGAACCAATAACCTACCGCGCTATCAGTCGCACCCTAGTGCCCTTGCGTCACGACGGGTAAAAATGTCCTGCCCCTTTTTTATCTTTATTAAATAAATATTTTTTTCCTCAAAATTAGTGAAAATATAATAAGTATTTTACAAAAATATAGTAACTTATAATACGTATGTATTGTAGCTACTGTATTTTTTTTAATTCAGATATTTTATAAATATTTATCTGGAATGACTTACAATAAGCATCAGTAAATATTCTATTCCATCAAAAGTTGCGTAGCATTTATAGGTAGTACAAGTGTTAAATTGTAGTAGTTGATGGAGGGTGATAAACTTATTTTAATATTATTATATTGAATCTTTACATAGGCTACCTATGTGATATTCTGATGAATGAACCTATAACACTGTGA
>DWMZ01005977.1:0-10599 GCA_018249855.1 Eueides tales michaeli | reverse complement strand
TATATATATATATATATATATATATATATATATATATATATATATATATATATATATATATATATATATATATATATATATATATATATATATATATATATATATATATATATATATATAACATTTCCGTTCTTTCCGTTACTAGTCCGAAGAAAGAGAAACTCGAGCGGGGGTAAACCCCACAACCGAGTAGAACTTATACTCTTAATCATATAAATTTTAGGGATAAAACAGAAAAAAATGCCCCTAATTTCTTTATAGCCAACAAAGGAGATTCACTCGAACTTCACAGTCTCAGACACAGTTTTTGGATCAAAGGGCGACATTTATATTCAGGACGTTTTATTCGGATTTATATTACGTTAGGGTACTTCGCGAAATGCTTTTCGATACACTGTTTACTGCTATTATGAGATAAGCTTAGTTATGACTGTTTAGGATAAATATTTATGCTTTTCAAATAGGCAAAAAAGGACTTATACTCATTATTAATTCAGATAATCAATTTTTTTATAGTTTCTGCGTACTGCAGAAGATTAGCTTTACACATTCGCGCCCACTCGCGTTACAGATTGCTAGAAAATGGGAAACTTAGTGTCTTCACTCAAGATGCCCTAAAAGGCTATACGCCTTTTATATGCAGGGTATAGTGTGAAGCTAAATATTTTAGCGTATTTCCTTTCTTTTTGTAGTTAACGAAACTGGTTTGCTTGCTTAATTTGACCTATATTACTACCATGCACTCGCCAAAATCGAGCTATTGGTAACTCACTCAAAAGCAGACTTTTTTTTATTTAGGAATACGATTTCTCTAACATTCAGAGACATTATAACTACACCCAAATATTCTATTTTTCAATGTTAACTTTGTCTCTGAACACATTATTAAACATTACTATTAGGTACAATACGTAGTAACTTTATATAATACCGAAGAGCTTATGATCTACTATTTTATCTGCTTTTACGAGGAAAAAAGAGGCTAAGATATAGTAAAGTAAGGACACTGTTCTCTGCTTTTGTCTGTGGGTTTCACCCCATTCGAGGATTTTTTTAATTTCATCGTTTTGATAAATAAAGAGCTTCGGCTTCACCATTAAATGCGTAATGTCTCGAAAGTTAGGTAAAAAGAAAAACTAAGTGTCTTAAAATGTTAAGAATGTTCGACCTGCCTACCCTATGGGACAAAACATGAAACTATTTCTTAGAGCAATACCAAAAGCAGCGTTTTAAATATTTTTTTTGAATTTGCGTTACCCATAATACATTTTAAAAAATATAATCCAAGATAAGCAAGTTTAATTTTAAATATAGTCTTACTTTATTATTCGTTCTCCACAAATTCTCACTTTTCGATAAATGTCTTTTGCTTCATACAAATGTTGTTAGTAAAATGTTTTGTACGGACTACCACTGCTACTGCAATTCAACCGTCCAGCGGTCGCACTCTTGCGCCGAACACAAGCAGTCTCGCGGTCTGTTGTTCCGCAACTTTACATGTCTTTATTAAAAAAAAACTACTTTAAAAAAAATACTTTAATGACTCACGCGCACGACCGCTGGGACGTCAATGCCTTTGAGAAACAGTTACGGTTATTTTGTTCTTTTCAATGTACTTTTCTTGTGTGACTAAATGAAATTTGATAAAAAAGATCCCGACACTCAAAACTAGACAAAATAGATAATTCCTTTTATGTACATTCAGTTTATTGAGTCCAGAATGCAACACTTGCGTTGATATATTGATTTTACCAGTGTTATATCGTTTCAGGAACATAGCTGATGGTCTATTACAGCGTGGCTATTAACAGCAAAGAAAATTAAGTTCCTCTATTTCAAGTTACGTTACTATGCATGTGTAAAAATCCCTTTTTTAAACTCATAACGACCACTTGTAAATATACCAATTGCGCATTTGTAATCTAATTCAATGAAAAAATACCTCAAAATTGAATAATAACAGATGTACGTTGCGTGTGGAGTGGCGGAACTCAGTACCGGGAGAAAACTAAACTAAGAGAAAAAAATATAAATTAAATATAAAAAAAGAAGCAACCGGAAACGACGACGTGTGTGGCATCATTGTTATAATTAGCCTAATTAGGTAACTTGAGGCAAGTGTTTGTAATTTTGCATATGTGTAAAGCAATATTTTTAAAATTTTGTTTAATTCTTTAATAACTGCGGTATGTAAACCAGAAATACATTTATTATAAGCGTTTTATTTCGTTTTTTATTAAGAAATCACAATTATTTTACTTACAAATACATATATAGGTTAAATGGTTATTGATTATTATTTTAAATTAAATATAAGAATATGAATAGATCTAGTTAATAAAAAGTGTACTTCTTTCTACTTATTCCTTTCAAATAATAAATAGTAAATTATTACTGTTACATCAATTCCACGTCCAAAAGAATTAAATTTTAAGTTTCAATACATGAATTTCACCATGGTAAAATTTCAACATTATATCGGTAGTACGAAGTATCCTAGCGTAGAGTAAAACACGTTTTACTTTTATATTGTTTTTGGTATGAAAAAAAATTGAGTGTTTCTCTAACATTATGTACATATAATAGAATGCTTATAAGAGGCGGTTAGACTTTGTTAATTGATAAACTGTAAAAGAAACGTACGCGTTATAACTTTTGTGGTAGCCACTGTAAATGCGTCCGTTTGTGGGTTTGATTCAATTTAGACGAAAGGCTGAGTTCCCAAGTTCCCCCTGCGTACCCAGATAAGTGCTGAATACAGCGTGAAGCTGAAAAAAAGAATTGAAATTTGTACCAATAACGAATTGTTAAAGATTGCGGTTATAAATTTAAAAAAGTTACTGTTGGATGAAAATACTCATAAAATGGTCGGCTTTTTGATGACTCATAAAGTTAAGTATCATTCATTTAGTGAGCAAGTTTTTTTTTCGTCACATATGTTGTTCTGGTAATGATCTTGACTAACCTTCTGTAAATAAACATATTTTTTAAATTTTTTGGTCATTTCATTTTAGCTGAAAGATATTAATACTTTCGTTTTCTCACTATGGAAACATTGAAGATTGTGTGAATAGCGTAGAATTGAATATCTCGACAGTAGGTTTCTCCGCCTACCCTGCTATCCCATCTGTCTCTATCATGTATTTGATTCTTCTCACAAAAAAGGGAACATACATATTGCCAACAGTAACCATTTTTCTAAATACAAGTATAAACCTCATTATCACAAAAACATTACATTCTGCCGCGCTTCCCACTCGTTAGAGAAAGGTCCTTTTTGCGTTATTAAACGTTTTAGAGCGATTTTACGTTTAAGAATTACTTGGGCGTTGTATGAGGAACATATATCACACTTAAATGTACTATTGAATAAGTGAGCAACGATTTATTAAAATCTTTGTCTGTCGTTCGATGATCGGCTATTGTGTTACACACAAGAATGGTGCTTTTGGTAGCTTATTTCGCATATTTCTTTATATCCAAGTATTTTACATTTTTTTCTAGAAGAAGATTAAATTTTCTATAATTGAAACTTTATTTTTTCTAGTATTGCTTTTTCCCACTTATAGCAAGGTGGACAAAGAAGAAGTACTTAGTGTATAGCCAATGTGTTACCCACGCAGCGTCCTATATTCATAAGATATTCCATTGTAAGTGGTGGTATTTAACACCGCGTTTTATATGTGTTAACCGAAAAAGGAAATACAAATATTTTGTTGCCCCGAGTTGTAATCATCGCGCTGTTGATTACACCGCCGTCACGTGACGACGGACTACAATTATTATGAGCCTTAAATGTGAAAATTGCTTATAAATATAATTTAGTAATATTTTTTAAGGACTGTATGTACCAACGCTTAAATATTTAAAATTATGCTATAATTATTATCACCATTTCACTAATTGATTGATTTCGTCGTGATAAGGTTTCCTGTGCATGTCCCTTTAAAAATATATTTTGCATAATAACCAATACAAGACAATATTAAAAGTTACCACGAAAAAAGCACTTCGTAAAAAAGTATTTCAGCGACAAAAAACGCTATCTATGGTACTTGTTTTTATTCTTAAAACTGTATTTTACCTTCACAAAGGAAATATAAAATCCATTCCGTCGCGTTGCATTATAATTTTGCTTTAATCTAAAAGTGGGACTTCATCCTTTGTTTTAGAATAACTTAACAAGTTAGTTTTTAGTAATAATTAGTGAACAAAATGAAAATATAAGAATAATTGATTGATTGCAATAATAAAAGTAGAATTAATGGAAATCGTTGTAAAAAAATCTAGGTTTATTTTTTATTTCGTATATACTAATTCTAGGTGTCTAGTACAAAAAACCATTTTTCGCTTATTGCCCAAATTCGAACAATCGGTTAATGGGATGTGGTCTGGTAACAAATAGACGGATAGACAGACATACTGACGGTCGAAATGACAGTATAAAAAATATTATTTGGATAAGAAAATTTACCACAAGAAGAATATTTTATAAGTTATTTTTTAAATATTTCCCCAGAGTTGACCCTGCATAGTATCATACAGTAACCACTTCACTAGGGGAGCGCTGTCGTTGCACATTGAACGCTTGGACATCGTCTGACTGTAAATGTATTGGTCGTCGGTTCGTTCCCAACTCAAGGAAAAGATTGTATTTAAATTATTTTTATTGACTCGTTTTAATCCACAAAGGGTGGCGTTAAGTCTACACACGAGGACTCAAAAAATGGAAAAAATATCTTAGAATTAAAAATAAAAATATAGCTGTAGCCATAATTCAATAGAATACGGCGCTAACATTGTATTAGAATCTATATTTTATCCATATTCTAAAAAGGACTAGGAACTCTTTTCTAGCCAATCATAATTTAAAAAATAAACAGGAGAAACTGCTCTACCTAATCAAATTGAATTTAAAAAAATGTTTTCATTGGGAAAATATTTTCTTACTGATTTTAGAGAATCTCCCTAAAACATAAATAGAATATTATTTCGATGTAGTTTTCTAAGAATATATGCTGGCTGGTAGTAGCGGCACTTGGTTTCCGAGACACTCGGGCTCGAATCCCGCTACGGTAATTTTTACAGTAAACTTTCCTAAGTGTTTAATTACATTTTAAATACAAAATATAATAACATCTCCGAAAAATTATTTAGAAAATAAGTGTTGGATGTGAAAGTTATACTTTATCTAACCAGATTGATAAATCTATAGGTTTTTTTTCATCTACATCCGGAATCGAATTCGTTACCAGGCGGAGTATAATAATATGATCTTACAACAGTTGTTCACCTAGCAGGACAGAAGGAAGATGGAAACCTAATGTTAAGACCCTTTGTTCCTATTAAGACACTTCTGTTCTCCACACTTAACTCATGTATAAAAAGTAATAAAGAAACTTTAGCTAAGTGAAAGACGAAGAAGACGACTCTTCGTTACTGATTGGCTGATCTTGTTTATATTCAGCTTATATTCAACTTAATTTAAAAACGTATATAAAAATTTGGACGAAGCAGAATTTGAACCTGCGCCTCTTGAAAACCGTTCAAGCGCTCTGACAACTAAGCCATCCGTCCTCACCAAGCTCCGTCGAAATTTTTATACGCTTGTTACAACTTATTTATGTAGCATCTCTGTAGGGAGATTTTTACAAATTTCCGCTACCCAAAGATAATTAGAATTATTGTTTGGCAAGAGAGAATGCTGTTTATTAATTGTTTTTACTATTTTTAAAGTGTTGTTCCACACTTAGGAAAGAAAAATACTAAATTTAAAAACGTATATAAAAATTTGGACGAAGCAGGATTTGAACCTGCGCCTCTTGAAAACCGTTCAAGCGCTCTGACCACTAAGCCTTAGCCTAGTATTTTTATATACGTTTTTAAATTTAGTATTTTTCTTGCCTAAGTGTGGAATAACACTTTAAAAATAGTAAAAATTATATTCAACTGTCGAGATATTAGAGAAATCTCAACACTATGTCTTGTTATCAGAATAAAGAATGGAGAATATTTTTTTATCTTAAAACAGAAATCGTATTCACAACTGCCACGTTTATTGTATATGTGTCACAATCTTTTTTTTAAAGGACAGCCCTTTGAAAGTGGAATACAAACACATTCAACAATCAAGTTCACGCTCGAACTTACCAAGTATTAATTACTTTGTAGATTAACGACAACTCAATTATAATCGCATTCAGATGTAAATAAATTCTAAATTAATTATATTTCTAGAATAAAATCTTTCATTGAAAAAAGGAATTTTGTATACATTTGTTCACACTATATTCTATCTCAACATAAGCTTATAGCTTTGTTCGCTTGGCTTTCAGTTTTCTCATGAGACGTTTTTAACCAAAAATTAGTCTACAATTTCCGAAAAATATAAATGAACACTTTAGTTTTTAATAACTATAACTTTTAATTACATGCTTATATAATGTCATATTTTTTAGCAGGATTGCCTTCTATAGATACATCCTTCTTCGTATAAACGACGCAGGTTTAAAATAACCGTGTATGTCTTCACAATCATAATCTCTTTAAGCTCTGATTAATGTCAACCATCCGTTGCTTATGCAATGGAAAAACGTTATTAGAAATCTATTACGAATACGTGACTTATTACTATAATATTTTTTGTATTTGACTTTGTAAATAGGCCTTTTTTTATTTATTTTTAGTGCTATTTAATACTTTTTTTATTTCAGACATAATTCACCAGCTAATATTGACTGAGTAAAGCTACTGAAATCCATCAGGAATTAGAGAAGATATTGCTGATGTTAGTCCAGTTAATGAAACATTAAGAAGTGGTAGTTCTACTTCTGCAGACTGGACAAAAGAATAACAAAAAATATGTACTGTACTCCACTAAGCCAAGAATGACTAGAAGTATTTACCAAATATAAAAAACCATCATGAGAAGAATATTACGTACGTGACATTTGTCATAAATGTGTAAGCTAGATTCTTAATAAAATATCTTTTTATTTTAAATTGTATTTGTCGTCGTTTCTTCCTCGTTTAGCTAGTTCTAGTCATTCTTGGCTTAGTTCGGTAACTAGTCCTGGGATAAAGTGTGATTAAATTACACTCAACTCTCAATATTTTCCTCTGTCAACCCCGCTACGCAAGAAAAAGCTGCCTTTTCGTCACTGTGATACAAATGTCTAATAAACATCTGTACAAAAGCCAAGATAGACTTGACTTTCCAAAATTTACTGTCGAAACTGAAGCAAAGTTTTCATTGTACTCTTGTTACTGGAGTCGTTAAAAAAAATATGAATTTCGCACAAACGTTTCGCCACAATGATAAGAAATAATGTAAAAATGTCATAATTTATATATAACCTTATTATCTGACAAATGTATGTCATTACATTTTGATTTGAACATATATGCCGTTAGTCTTGCGTTTTTTTATTAGCATTTTGTGTGCTTATAAATATAGTTTTACTGATTGTTACTCGTGGTTTCGCCCTCGTGGTCAAGTGAAATATTCTATACTTTCCGCCTAATGTTCGATAGTTGTTTTAGTTAGCATTTTGAATGTAACGTGTAAAAGAAAATTAATAAGAAATCGTGTCATTGTTTTCTTTATTTAGTAATAAAAAGTATAAGCAAATGATTTAATACGTCACGTGTAGTAAGTAGTAACTGCATAAGCAGAGATAACTTGGTGCATAGATAGAATATTCATCGATTTCCGTTACATTTTAAAATAATCTGAGTTTGATGGCGACACTTATTTTTGTAGCACTTTAATTGCCTAAATTTTTCTTTTAAAAGTGAAACATGCCGTTTTCATTGGAAACAAGACCGCGTGAAATTATTAGCTTAAAGCAGCAGCAGCAGCAAAATAATTATATATACCTATATATAAAAATACTTCATATCTCATATCTTTTTTTGGTTTGCATTTTTTCTTTCAAAATTATGATATTTTTTTTATCTTCACACCACAATTATAGTAGACTTAGCAGAGGGAACCTAATGTTAAGACACTGGGAGACTAGTCATTTCTGCTTAATTTTTCGAGACTGATAATTTTTATTTCTGTAATGTAACTACTGACGCCATTCCGTTTGTTTCCAGAGCAAGAATCTTTTTAAATATTACATTTTCCTGAATAGAATCGAACTTCCAAAGGCCGTGTTCACCTTCCGATATGCCGCCGAAATGCCGTTGTGCTACGACGTTCTCAATAATCTGAACTGAATAATTAATTGTAAGTTTTTTTAAAGGTTTTAACTAACTGCGAACCTATAAATTTAATCTTATATTAAAATGTCTCTCGATCACCACTCCCTATTAGCTTTTTCTACAAACTTTAAATTGTACAGTTCAAGACCCAGCATTTCACTTCATTTGGCTTGTTAGTGTTTGAGCGAATACTTCTCATTGTTTTTCTTCTTACTAATAAGTTTCTTAATTTTTTTGAACTTTAGTAAATTTTTATAATGTCTCAGCTATAATTTTTTTTATTTTCACCTAGAAAATAATAAGTTAATATATTTATTGCAATTTTAAAGGTTATGTTTTCATTTCGATTTGCTTGATATAGAATTTGTGTATTTTTGGAAAACGCCGCAATTTGTCTTACTGGATTAGAAAGACTATTTACAAAGATTTAATTTTTCTTAGTAATTCTTGTTCTTATATATCTCACAATTCAGTGAGGATACTTTGCAATGTTGATTTTATTAGTTATTTTATTATTTTACTCGTATGTCGTCGTCGCACAGTGGAAAAGCGTCTGACTGTAAGCGGCGCGGTTGTAGGTTCGAGTTTTGGGAGTTAGTTTCCCAAAGGAAACCAAAGACCGGCGTTGAGTGCCGCTATTCAATACACAATATCTCAAATTTAATTAGGCGTTTGTACACATCTAAATATGACTATCAATATCATTAAGTATTATTTTATTTTTGAACAAATTATAAAATTGAATTTATTTCATTAATACGCCTGCAAAGACGATAGTCGGTTAATTATTAAGGAGAAATCTTAAGTTAGCGAATGTTTATAATAGAGATTATCTTATTATATTACTAAACAGTGTATCGTAAAGTATTCCACGAAGTAAACATCGCCTTTTAACAAATCTTGGAAACGCGTCTTGAATACGAATTCGCCTTGATTGCAATGTTGTGTCTAATACTATCTTGAAACCAATATTTTTCGATGGTTTAAAGGAGCTTGGTGGTAATTTTCTTTGAATTGAAAAAAAAAATGCGTTTTTTAACTTTGTTTAACTAAAATATAAACATACTATAATTTTGTTGGATTTATCAGAATGCTCATTACAAATATATATATAAAATATGACACTTAATATTAGTCTATCCACATTTGTGCTAGCAAAGACCACAAACTTTTTAATATTTTGCAAATAATTAAAATGAACATAGCTAAATTTTTGATAATATCTTGAACCCGACCTCGACCTTCGATTCGATTGCACTTTGATATTCGACCCACAATCGTTGGTTTTTAATTAGATATCATCCCAATTTGCCTTTATCAGAGTCAGAAAAATATCAGTATAGTCAAGTATTTTTGCAGGTGGATTTTATTCATCAAATATTCATTTTTGGGGCCTAACGTAACAGTAAACGCGTGTGGGTTAGATCCGCACTCAAAGAATTGAAACATTTAATATTTTCAAATATTAAATGTTTCAATTCTTTCTATTTAATAAATTCAACTATTTATTAAAAAAATACTATATGATTTCATTTAATAAAAAAATGAGTATCGGTCAAGTAATTTAATAATTAGACCGTGATTCCTAAAATGATTGAAGGGTGACAATTATTAAAGCGAGCAACACATGCAAGTGGTGGTATTCTATTTATATAATATTGTTATTGTTATATTAATAAGAGAGCTGTAAAGGAATAAGAGAAACTTACTAGAACTAACATAACTTAGCAGACGGCCATGGACCAACTAAATATACTTTTTATAAGAAATTGTTCTGGCAAAGCGTCTTACGTACTTAAGCTCTTTAAGTGTCTTTTCTTGTTTGTTCTTTACTTTTTGTTGAAAATTTAAGTAATAAAATGGAGAAATTACTGCGGAAGCCTAACTTACTGTTGCCAGTTCCAGCTTTTATTTTGAATATAATTTTTATGTATTTAGATGATTTAGAGATTTAATAAATACACTTAATAGATCATAAGTTAATAATAGCTATAATATAATATTGAGTATAAGATGGCAGGGTTTAGGTTATGGTAATGGTGTGACTAGTAAAATAAAAATACAGTTTCTTTATTTATACATTTCTTTAATAGAAATCCAGTCCTACTCAAGACTATTTTTGTAGTAAGTAAGTAGTTTCGAATAGTAGACGTCTCTTTTTAGGAATTTTCACTGGCATTCGGGGATATTTCGGCGAGAAGTGGGAAGCAGCTGTGGAATGGAGTATCTTAACACTAGGTTCCCAAGTTCCCTTCGCCTACCTAGCCATGTGCGGGATATATATATATATATATATATATATATATATATATATATATATATATATATATATATATATATATATATATATATATATATATATATATATATATATATATATATATATATATA
>DWMZ01005976.1:0-10600 GCA_018249855.1 Eueides tales michaeli | reverse complement strand
TGGTTAAAATATTCCAACAAAGGCAAAACGCAGCATTGAACTCCAGAATTTGGTGAAAAGCGGGGATCGAAAGTGTCTAAATGGAAACATAGTGTCTAACACTATGTTCCCAAGCCTCTATCTGCCGAATACCGCGTGAAATGAAATAAATATTTGGATATTTCAGCTAAAAATATGGTAGCGTTAACTTAACCTTAATGCCTTTTAATACAAAAAAATCCAATACCTATCCATAAATTTGTCTCAAATTAGCATATTTTCTTCCAATATTAAAAGACCACAAAGAGGATCTAGCATTAATATAAGTTATCTTCTTTATAGCGTTTAATACAAACGAAACGTGGTACCCCAGGCTGCTGACGAATTAATTTCTTGACAAATTAAATCTGTAATTTGGAAAATTACTATACTCAATACTGAGGCATGTCGTGGCGCAGCGGCACAAGAATGTGACTGTAACCGACAGGTTGTGGGTTCGATCCCCACTCGAGGAAGTGAAATATTTAATATTTATAATTTAAATATTTAATGTTTCATTTATTCACTCTGGTAATAAGGCAAAAGCTTGCCGTTGAGTTCAGCCACTCAACACGCAATGCCTCAAATGCGGCGAAAAGAGGGAAACGGAAGTGGAAAATTGCTATCGAATATAAATAATGCCTCGACTTAATTTCGGATGAAAAAACAATGGATTTTAATATCTTTAAGAATTATACTTAGGAGATAGGAGTGGGAACAATTTTTTTAGTAAATATATAAAATGGTTTCAACCGGCCTCTTATTGCCAAGAGGCGCGGTTTCATAATCTCTATACGTTTCCTAAGAGGTAACAATATTATATTTAATATATTATATATTATATACCCGCCATGGGAATAATAAATAGAAACGAGGAAGGAATGGTGATTGGCCTAAGACGCCACCTGTTAGTGTTATTTATGTAACGTGTATTTCTTTTATTGAATAAATGATTTTCAATAACAGCCGCCTTGTATCGTATTATTAACGTTTTTCTTCGATATATTTGTTATAATGATACTACTGTTCTTTTTATTTATTCTCTATGCGTTATTTTATATGACGTCATAACTTGGGTTACCTATATTTTATTTATTTTTATAAGATATTGTAATTTCGACTGCTTAGATAATACCTCTAGCTAATGATTTTTTAACCTGGAATTAAATCTGGCGTTTGCTACTAGGGTTGGCCTTCCTACTTGATCTACTCTACATATCAGGTCTTCAGTATCCTTACAATTAGTGGTGAGACCATGGACTCTTAGGCTTTCATAGTCCACCTGACAATCCTTTTTGGGCATCGAAGAGGAATTGCTTGGGTCTATAACGTCATGGCCAGACATTTTTATTCTCAGCACACAGGGCAGTGGGAACTGGGGAAACTAGTGTTGAGACACTCCGTTCCGTTCCAAACTTTACATTCCATTTGAGGCATTGCGTGTTGAGTGGCAGAATTCAAATAAAAACATTAAATATTTCATTTGAGAATATTACATATTATATTTACTAGAGTAGGATCTAAGGTGCCTTGCACCACGACAGGCCAAAAATAGTCATACAAAAATAGAATCTACTACCTCTAAAAAAAAAAACATAATTAATCCTAACTTAACCTAATACTACGTTAACAAGAAACAGACTGGAGAAGCTATTTTCCCTTTCTTGAATATATCTCGATTATTACGTCGTCGGCAGAGCGAGCCTTGATTTGTGTAATCCAATTTAACTTCGCAATCAGCGGGCACAAATGAACTAACACGAAGGCAAACAATCGATTATTTAAAACGTTTCAATTTTGATGACCGAATCGGAATCGGTCTGGAATCGATTTAATGACTGTTATTTTGGCAACGAAATTGTTGGTAAAAATAATAGGGTTTTTTTTATTGTATTTTTGGTTTTTGAATATTTTTAATATTGTAATTGCGATTTGAGGTCTGTCGTGGCGCAACGGCACAAGCGTGTGGCTGTGACCGACAGGTTCTGGGTTCGATCCCCAGTCGAGGAAATGAAATATTTAATATTTTCAATTTAAATATTTAATGTTTCATTTCTCCGCTCTGGTAATAAGGCAAAACGCGGCGTTGAGTTCCGCCATTCAACACGCAATGCCAAATCCCAAATGGAAAGTGGGGAACGGACGTGGAACGGAGTGTCTTAACATTAGGCTCCCGGGTTCCCTCTGCCTACCCTGCCTTGTGCGGAATACAGCGATACGATTTGCTTGAATGATTGTGGTTGTGGTTGTATGTTTCATGAATAATTTTAGAGAAAAATTTTAGTTTCAACACTGAGTAAACTATTATATTTAAAATTCTTAAAAGTGTCCTGAAGGCGACCATGTTAAGGTCATTTTGACTTAGTGAAACTGTATATAAAAGTAAATGCGGTGAGGGTGAGTTCAATCCCCACACGGGCTAAAAAATTGTTTTTCTTTCCCAATTCCACTTAGAAAAAAGTTTTCAACTGCGAGTATTCTATGCTATTTTGAAAAAAATATATATTACTATAACTTTCTTTATATAAATAACATATTTCTCTTAACAATTTACAAAAAAAAAAGTTAAATTACAGCTCGCTTTCACAGTTTTGTGTAGGGAATGCTATTAACGAATGTTTTTCATACAAAATTACTCGGTGCCATCGTCGCGCTGCGCCTCGTCCGACGACAGACAGCCTTAACAGCTTCCCTTTATTAATTATTAATTTAACTTACGTACATACATTGTACGTAAGTTAAATTAATAATTGGATATTGATTATTTAAATATATTTTAGTAAAGGGATTTTAATATTACAATTTTATTTCTAGGCTAACTGTCTTTTGAGCTTCATGCTGTATTTCACAAATCACAGGTGAACAAAGGCAATCTGGTGACAGTTAAGCACTCCGTTAATCTCCACGCACCGTTTAATTCTTCAGATATTAGTATGGCGGTAC
Organism: Eueides tales michaeli; assembly: GCA_018249855.1. NCBI lineage: Eukaryota > Metazoa > Arthropoda > Insecta > Lepidoptera > Nymphalidae > Eueides > Eueides tales. The sequence continues at coordinate 7,639 of DWMZ01005976.1, read as the reverse complement.
CAAACGCCGCGCTTTGTCTAGCAGTACTCCTAGAGCCTGTCTCGCGGACAAAGCGCCCCAAATATTCGTTTTTAATAGTATAAACTATGTTCTTTAAATTATTATACTTAAATATATTATTTCAATTAGTTTACAGTTTATAAATCAAATTAATGTATTCAGTTTTTATATTTTTTTATTGCGAAAAATGTTATTAATAAGGATTAGTTCAATTACTCAGCTTCACGCTATATCCCGCACATGGCAGGGAAGGCAGAGGGGACTTGGGAACCTAGTGTTAAGACACTCTGTTCCACTTCCGTTTCCCACTTTCCACCGAATATGAGGCATTGCGTGTTGAGTGCCGGAACTTAACCCCGCGTTTTGCCCTGTTACCAGAGCGAAAACAAAACATCAAATATTTAAATTGAAAATATTAAATATTTCATTTCCTCGATTGGGGATCGAACCTACAACCTATCGGTTACAGTCACACGCATGTGCCGCTGCGCTACGACAGGCCTCAGGATTTGTTCAATCATGATGATATACAATTTAGAATTTTTTCATAGACGTTTTAACATTTCATTTTAATCATTCTTTTTATTATTGAGCTTTTTTGCCTAATTTATACTAAAGTAATATTCTAATAAACTATAAAGAGTAAAGTAACTAAAAAAGCGAAGTAAGTTCGAACCTCTTTATATTCTCGACACTGATTAAGACTACCTTGGCGTCTTGAAATAATGGTAATTAAAAAGGGAAATTAACTTCGTTACAATGCAGTTATAACGGCCAGCTAGCGCCACATTTTACGTCAGCCTCTACATAAGTTATTGCTCATAACGTAACGCTTTAATTATATAGGTAGAGTTAGATGCGCAATCGTTTGGAATGTTTTCTTTTCTTAGTTTCACGCTGTAACCCGCACATGGCAGGGTAGCTGAGTGTTTGGGGACCTAGTGTTAAGACCGCTTGGTTTCCCGCTTTCCGTTGATATGAGGCTTTGCGTGTTGAGTGGTTGAACTTAGTTATTTCATTTCCTCGAGTGCGGATCGAACCCATAACCGATCGTGTTTACAGTTGCACATATGTGCCCCAGCGCTATGATAGGCAATATTTAGTTATCATATAATATAATGTTGCACAACACTGCCTTTTACACTATGATTCTGACTTAAAATTGCGTACTGCTCTTTTTTTTAGCTTCACGTCGCACTAGGCAGGGTAGGCAGAGGGAACCCTTGAACCTAGTGTTAATACACTCCGTTCAACTTCCGCTCCCCACTTTCCGCTGAATTTGGAGCATTGCGTGTTGAGTGGCGGAACTCAACCCCGCACTTTGCCTTATTACAGATTGCATTATTTACAGTACGTAAGTAAAGAATGAAAGAATGGATGATATTTAAAGTAGAATTATGACACAAGAGCCGTCATGGTGTAGTAGCACAGCGTCTAATTGTTAAAGCGATGGTTATCGGTTTAATTCAAAGTTGGGAGATTGGAAAATGATTCTAAAACAATGTGTGGCGTTGAGCTACGTAGCAGAATCTCTTAAATTATCAAGCCTATAGTATTTAGAGTCTAGGTATATGCGGTATTATTCAAAATACTCGTATAATAATTTCTAGAATAAAAGTTATAACAAGCATCTATCATCTAAATCCCCGTAAATCATTAAAAGAAATAATGAATATGAAAGAAAATATTTTCGAAACAAAAAAAAATACAAAAACATACCGGTATATATAAATTAAGAATTTCCTCCCTTTGAAGTCATTTAAAGACTCAACGGTGACCAAGTGCTTTGTTCTTAGCACGGTTGAAACGGATGCGTGTCATAGCGAATTAACTCTAAGGATCTAACCATATTAGATGGATTATAACATATGTTTCTTACAGTTTCTAAAGTATGACAGTTATAGTCTGTTTCTTACAGTTTCTGTAGTATACGTACCTCGCTCTACAGTGTGACGCTGTATCCCAGAAATAGCGGGTTACGCAGAGGGAACATAATAACATGGTGTCAAGACACTCCGTTCCTCAGTTTCAGCGCGTTCGTAGAAAATTTTATAGAAGATACAGATCGCCAAAGGAGCTACTACAAGACAGCAATATTTTCGAATATGAAATATTGATTATTTTCAAATTAAATATTAGGCAAAGCGCGGCGTTGAGTTCCGCCACTCTACACTCAATCCCCCAAAAATCGGCGGAAAGTGGAGAACGGAAGTGGAACGGAGTGTCTTGACACTAGGTTCCCGGGTTCCCTCTACCCACCCTACCTTGTGCGGGTTACAGCGTGAAACTGTAAAAAAAAAGAATATACACAAATATTTACTTCTCAAGAAAAACATACAAACACATACTACCAAAAGAAAAAAGCAAGAAATGAAAGTTACTTCGCCATAATCAGCGACATCTTGTTCTTTACAAGTTACATACATAAAAGTCCGACTCTAATTAGTCGATGTATGGACGAGGCTTTACGAGAATTCGTTTAACAAGATAATATAGTTAATTATTCAATTTTGAGAAGATATATCAAATGGAACGTGTTGAGGAGATCGTAAAAAAGTAACCGAGGTCTGTCGTGGCGCAGCGGCGCAAGCGTATGACTGTAAACGACTGGTTGTGGGTACGATCCTCATACGAGGAAATTAAATATTTAACACTCAACACGCAATGCCTTAGATTTGGTGAAAGGAGGGGAACGAAGTGTCAATGCCTTAGATTTGGTGAAAAGAGGGGAACGGAACGAAGTGTTTTTACACTAAGTCCCCAAGTTACCTCTGTATGTATACCAAGTGCGGGATACAGCGTGAAGCTGAAAAAAAATATAAAATTAGAAAGAAGATAACGGTGTGTCTTAATTAACACTTTTCCTCTTTCCCTTTGCCAATCCCGCTATTTGCGGGAACGTAATACATAGATACAAATCTCAAAGAAGGCTATTCACAAAGCAGTTACTTAAAAGTCCTGACCATAAATATTTTCGAAATGCCTAAACAAATTTTAATACAATTTTAACTTTACAACAACAATAAAAATACATCTTCACTTTCAATTCCAATTACTAAAGTGAAGAAAAGTTGAATTTAAAAAATATACACAAAAAACAGTAATCAAAATTATTAAAAAAAAAAAAAAAAAATTGTATCACCATGACGTTACTTTTGAGACACTTTTTTAATATAACCGTCATTATTTGACCTCATTTTGACCCAGTATTTGACCTCATTTTGACCCAGATAGCCCAAAGTTTGTAAAGCATTTAGGGCAAGAGGAAGCCGTATTGTGGTACTGACGACAGTCAGAATGCTCTTAATGTAACAAAACGTAAGATCTCCTTCTTAAAAGCAATTTTTCAAACGACCATTTTGAAAATTGGTACAGCTTCGTAAATATTTTAATTAAAAAAAATATGATACAATTTTTAAAAACGCCATTATAGTTTGCTTGTACATTTAGTTTTATTAAATAAATAAATAAATAGATCTGTCGTGGCGTTTTCAATGTTTTCATTACTTCGCTCTGGTAATGAGACGAAGCGCGGCGTTGATTTCCGCCACTCTCACGGAAAGTGGAAATCCTAACGGAGTGTCTTAACTTAACACTATGTTCTCAAGTTAACAATATCTACCTTGCCTTGTGCAGGATACAGCACGAAGTAAAAAAAACATTATGATAAATAGAAGCCGTTGTAGCTCAGAGGTTAAGGGTATAACTATAAACGAGCCATTTCTCAAAATCTTTATAATTTGAAATTGTTTTGATAGAACGTTCTCCTTGCTTTTCCTATCACGCAAAATAAATGGTGAGGCTTAGCCAAATAAAAAAATTGACTGTAGATATCATAATAAAGAAACATTTTTGCTGGTGTAGCTACAATTTATTCGTATCAATCACTTTACCTTAAAGAGCTTTTATATTACGCATGTTCTTTATAAAGTGTTGTCTATTTAGATTTTGCATATTTAATTCTAAAATGCTTGTAAATATTTGGTTAATTATCAAATAACTGTTTTTAGTACTGCGTGTTACGGAACTAAGACACACCATTACTCATCTTCTTTCCATTTTTTTTTTTTTCAGTTTCACGCTGTATCCCGCACTTGGTATGGTATACAGAGGGAACTCGGGAACTTAGTGTAAAAACACTTCGTTACCTATATTTTAATTAATTTTGCAGACTTTGGTTGTTGACTGGTGGAATCCAACCTTTCTACCAGATCAACAAAATGGAAAAGCACAACCATCTGAGCTAGATGAAACATAAACTCACCAAAAAAGCGTTTACAGCTTCATGTACCACTTAGCATTGAACAAAAAAATATTTTCCAATCAATTTCCATACATATAATTCAAGACTTACATTTTTCATTATACAATACCGTTTTTCTGTATATACGTATAGTATGTGTCGATACAAAAATCACCACACTGATTACATTGTGACCTCATTTGAATTCCTTAAGGATCTTAGGATTTAATTTTAGGTGCAGACTATGACGTCATATCATCCTTACTTCACTCCACACCAGGTTAATTGCAAATGAAAGTGTACTTTATGGCGTATATAATAAGGTCTAATTATATATTAGCAGCGAGCATCCAAGTAAATTGCTGTAATAATTTTCTGTTAGGATTAATTGAAGATTAAACTGGATGATATTCTATTTTCAGTTATATAGAAGCGCGTGGAAATTTTCTTGTTAATATTTATTTCTTGTTAATTTTAAAATTGTTTGTATATGAAATGTATATTTTGAGGCCTATTGTGTAGCTGTACGACTCCTATCTTGGTTTGATTCATTTTTTTTTTACCTTCACGCTGTATCCCACACGAGGCAGGGAAGGCAGAGGGATCCCGGGAACCTAGTGCTAAGACGCTCCGTTTCCCATTTTTCGCCGAATTTGAGGCATTGCGTGTTGAGTGGCGAAACTCAACGCCGCGCTTTGCCTTATTACCAGAGCGAATAAATGAAATATTGAATATTTAAATGGAAAATATTAAATATTTCATTTCCTCGACTGGGGATCCAACCCAGAACCTGTCGGTTACAGCCACACGCTTGTGTCGCTGCGCCACGACAATCCTCAAAGGTTTGATTCCTACATTAGGATTTCTACTTTTAGGCCACTTTAACACCCATTTTCACAAAATTTGAAGCATTATGCTTCATATTTAGTGGAAATGGGGAGCGAAGTGTTGTAACACTGGGTCCCCAAATAAAGAATTAGAGGAAATGAATTTCTTTAAAAAAAAAACCGATATTTTTTAAATAATGTTAGCAAAATTGCACTGACAATGAAGAACGGAGTCACTTAACACTAGGCCTCTCCTTGACATGTACGGGATTAAACGTGAGGCTAATAAGATAACCATAAAGGTTATCTTATTTATACCTTGGCTTGGCTTTAAAGCTCTAATTAAAGGCAATCCCTAGCGAATAAAGCAGTCAAAAATATAAAGAAAAATCTTATATAGTTTATATCACTCAAATTATTTATCCCAAGGACCGAACAAGGAAAGGAATTACGAAAATTTCCTAAGTAATTAATCCACTTGCTAATTGACAGACTATCCGATTAAGGTATAAGCTTGACTTCACCCTTTTTAAGAAAAGATGTACAATTTCTCTTATACAAACATAAAGTTTGATCTTGGATTTTGTTTTGCTCCTTTAGCCGTTTAACTTGTAATAAAATATCAATAAAGTAAATTTTATGAAGCGTGAACGCTAATTGAACGGGTCACATTTAATAGATACTTGGTGGACGACGCAAGCATTGCGAGATGAGTGGCGGAACTGATTCGGCTGCGCTTTCCTTGTTACCGGAGCGAAGTTGGGAACCTAGTGTCAAGACACTCTGGTCCATTCCCCACATTACGCCGATTATAGGCATTGCGTGTTGAGTGACGAAACTCAACTCCGCGCTTTGCCTTGTTACCAGAGAGAAGTAACAAAAATATATTAAATATTTCATTCGAACAGGCCTCATATATATAAAAATACATATTTTGGATAAAAACCAAACCAAAATATTATTAATCATAAAGCTATAAATCTAACATACTAAAGTGAAATCTCCCATATATTAGCCTATTAAAATTATAAATGTTAATAAACGAGAGAAAAAAAAACATATATAAAATATTTCAATGGCCTTTGAGAGAAAAAAAAACTCGTGAGCATTTGCCGCGCATATGTCCCCACTTACTAATTTTAGTTAAAGTAGCGGCCATGAAATTATGAACGTGTCAGTAATTTGAAAAAACAACTACTTCCTATTTAAATTATCAGTACATTCTATCTTATCTATGGTCGTAGAAGAGAGGGGAAGGGTTAGGTTATAAGCGCAATGTTTTCGAGTCGATTCTTGAGTAGGGGACTGAACAATAGTACTGTCGTGGAGCAAGGGCACAAGCATGTGCTTGAAATGAAATATTTTATATTTCAAATGAAATATTTTATATTTTGGTTTATTCGCTCTAGTGACAAGGCAAAACGCGGCGTTGAGTTCCGCCGCTTAACACGCAACACGCAATGCAATAAAAGTACAAATTTGCCGAAAAGTGGGGTACAGAACGGATTATCTTTACATTAAGTTCTCAAGTTCTCTCTGCCTACACTTTTATGTGCGGAATACTGCGTGAATTACAAAAAAACATTGTCCTATCCTGTCATCCTGTTCTAGTGATCGATTGGGGTATTTGATTCAAACCAGCGGTCGCAGATTCGATTCCTATTAAAGGGGGGAACTCATTCAATCACAATTTCTATATAAAAATCTAAAAAAAAACTTCCTTAAACCAATAAATCACACACACTCTTTAGTTCACAACGAAGGCATATCTTTAGGAGAGGCTTTACCATTTTTTCTCATATTTAATGTAATATTAATGCTTAAAGGTATCCCTACTCGAAAAAGTGAAATATTTAATATGTTCACTTCTTCGCTGTAGTAACAAGGCAGCGGCGTTGAGTTCCGCCTCTCAAGACACAAGGCCTTAAATTCGACGTAAAGTGAAAAACGGAACGGGGTGTCCGCATTCTAGGTTCCCAGGTTCCTTCTGCCTACCCTGTCACGACCGGGATACAGCGTGAAGCTAAAAAAAAAAGAAAAAATATACAATTCTCTCAGATAAATTATCCCACATTAACATCACAAATAAATATCAAATATGGTTTTTTATATTATTTATTATATACATGAGGATTTATGAGTTATACTACAATGGCTAGAAAATTGTATGATACGAGTGTCATAACTTTTATTTATTTGATAAGTACCAACTTTGCTTTTAATTTGACTTATATAATAGATATAAGTATTTTTAAAGCTTGTGGCGCAGCGTGTAACTGTAACCGACAGGTTGTCAGTTCGATCCCCACTCTAAGAAAAGAAATATTTAATATTTTCAATTTAAATATTTAATGTTTTCCTATCTTCGCTCTGGTAACAAGGTAAGACGCGGCGTTGAGTTCCGCCACTCAGCACAGAGTGCCTCAAATTCGGCGGAAAGTGGCGAACGGAAGTGGAACGGAGTGTCTTAACACTGGGTTCTTCCTAAGTTCCCTCTGCCTAACCTTGCCAGGGAATCTGAAAAACCGAATAAAAAAAGAAATGGACTAGTTCTTTGCTCTAGAAATAA
>DWMZ01005975.1:0-10600 GCA_018249855.1 Eueides tales michaeli | reverse complement strand
AATAAATCAATAAATCAATAAATCAATAAATCAATAAATCAATAAATCAATAAATCAATAAATCAATAAATCAATAAATCAATAAATCAATAAATCAATAAATCAATAAATCAATAAATCAATAAATCAATAAATAAATAAATAAATAAATAAATAAATAAATAAATAAATAAATCAATAAATCAATAAATCAATAAATAAATAAATAAATCAATAAATAAATAAATAAATAAATAAATAAATAAATAAATAAATAAATAAATAAATACATAAATAAATTATATACATAGCACAAAGGGTTAGTAATAATAAAATATACAATACAAAGGTGTTAGTCTACAGTTTAATATTGTTACATCTAATAAATTTACAGAGAAATTTACATAGTGGACTATACACAAACATTAACAAATATTAAACATTATAAGAGGACGGGGAACTTTATGGGGGAGGACATTGTATATAGTGATGGGTTAACTGGGGCATGTAAAAAGGATGTGGGAAGTGGAACCGTCGTCCAGACCACATTCACACAGTGAGTGGTCCCTGACCCTGATCTTAGCTTTTTGGAGAATACTACCACTGGACATTTCGCTACTGATAATGCCAAGCCATGGCCAGAGAGCCACTGTTCTAGATAGTGTAAAGCAGTATTTAGACGATAAGTTATGTCCTCCACAGATTTTGAGCTGTAGTAAAGGACGATGTCATCAGCGTACTGAAGGATATTACAAAAACTATTGACAGACAATTCGAGATCATGAGTGTATACGTTATGCAACAGAGGACTGCGAGCTGAACCTTGAAGTAAGCTTTTCCAGACCAGTCTCGGAGGTACAGTAAGAAGCGGATGTTTTATAGATACAGATCTGCCGGTCAGCAGATAACAAGGAAAAGGACACAATCTCGGCGAAATACTCAGCTGTTGCAGTTTCTGCCTGAGTTTTTCTAGATGTCGCTTCTGCATACGAAGGACGTCATCATATGCACAAGCGACATCTAGAAAAACTCCAAATAAATACTCTCGTGTTTCTTGTCGTCAGTCTACCCGTAACCACGGACTACTGTAAAGTGTTCAAAACGTCGGGTTTACAAAAATATTTAAAACTCAATATACGCTATTAATCCGCTTAAAAATGTTTCATTTAAAATAAATACTCTCCTTTGGCGCAAGCTCGTCGAATGTCAGTGATAAAAACACTGAGACTATCTATGGTACTCAACCCCTTTCTGAAGCCAAATTGAGAGAGCGCTAACATACTTCTGTTTTCCACTATCCACTCCAGACGTTCTTTTTAAAAACCATTCCATAATTTTTGGCAAAGGCAGATTCTAGGATTCTAGGGATTCTGGGATTCTAGGGATTCTAGGGCGGTCTGTAGAAATTGGAATCTGAAGGACATTTTCCAGGTTTAAGGATGGTAATAACAATTTGGGATTTCTATGATATCAGATTCTATGATCAGTAATTTCTCATTTAGTCTAGCAATAAAAGAGTATGAAATACTATCCTCACCTGACTTGTGTCTCTTAAATCCGTTAAGAGATACTTAAGTTCTTTTGACGAAAAATAAGTGTCCAATTCATCCGAAGATTTAATCAGTGGAAAAAAAATAGGTCATGGGACGGTACAAAGGGGGAGCTAATTTGATAGTAAAGTCACACAGCCATAAAGAAGGAAGGACTGGATTCATAGTTAAGAGAACGGCAAAATCTCCTAACATTTGTCCATACAAGTGAAGAGGGAGAACAAAGATTAAGGGATTCACAAAAATTGACCCATCTTAGATTTTTCTTATCCTAATCAGCTTTCTAAAGTTCGCATCTCTGCGTTTTTACTCAACAATAAAAGGGCCTTTGTCCGAATCAACATAGGATTTGGGGCTTTGAAATAAGGATGGGTGTATATATAAATTTTGTATTGACGGGGTAGCAGTAGCTGGGTTAATAATAGTTTTTTTAATAGTATCTTTATTATGTGCAGGTGGGTCACCACCTTGTCTTTTTCGCGATGTAACCTGCGAATCGCGTATGCCACCACCGGGATCAGGGGGATCAGGCGGATGCTCAGCATCCATTTTAAAATTACCTAACCTAACTTACCTTATATTTAACTAATCTAATAGACAAAACATCACATACAATTACAATAACCAAACTTAATAGTACCGATCTTCTTTTTAAAAAACCACACTTTCCATTAAAAATATATGAAAAAATAACAATTAAATAGAAAACCCTTATAAACAAACGTCAGCAATGTCCCTATAAAATAATAAAGTCCATGTTACATGATAGATAGAGATGATTAAAATTATTATTCAAATAGAATTAATTATATATTCATAGTAGCAGATTTCGAAGCTCATCGGGAAATTACCTTACTACAGTATTATATGTATTGTAACGCTAAATCCGTGACGGTACTCAACGCCATATTTTAAGACGATGTATCTCAAGGATAGAAGGATAGAAGGAGAAAATAGGAATTTGACGCTTCTTTACAATGAATAGCATGAAATTTTATGTCAATCGGCCTACAAGCACGTGGTAAAATATTAATCTATTAAGATTACCAACTTAACTATATTAATGTGGTCTACTTTATATCGTACTGAAAGTCTCGCCTTTATTTACAAGACAAAAAAAAATATTTTGTAACTATAGGAATGGAAAATTCCACACATTTTATTATTTTGTCAATTAACATTAGATTAATAAGGTAATTATAGAGCATAAAGAATTTTTGATAATCCATTTTTCACCTCATTGTAGTTTCTGTTATTCCTCAATCTCTGAAAATATCTTTTGCGAACTGTACAATATCACACAAATTCTTTAAATAAAAAAGTAGATCGTAAATAATGGAGTGGAAATAAAAGGGCATCAAAAAGGTTCTAGTGGAACTTAGAAAAAAATAAAAATAATATCGAATATTAAGTATATAGGCTTCCTGGATTTTTTTATTTAAATACAACGAGATCAAGTAGACCTTGTAACCACAAAACACTCAACCGTGTAGACCATGAAACCACAAAACACTCAATCGTATTTTACAACCATGCATTATAAATGTGATTTAGAAATGCAGCACCGGCAATCGTAATTGACTTACTTGTCTCTGATGAAACCATATTGCTCACTATGTAGAAAATTACTAGCATATAAGAAAAGCGCGAGTTGATCAATTTTACTCATTCTATACTCACACATACTTACTCAAGAAAGCTTAGAAACTAGAAAAAACTGTCAACATTTCATATTATTATTTTTTTACTGAAAGTTATAAAAAAAAATAAGTTATACGAAAGATTTTGTTATTTTCATGGAACATTAAATTATTATAAGTACTGATTTCATATAAATAAGTGCTTCATTTATTGGAATAAAATTAAATATCGAGTAAGTTGCCGATCTAACTGAGTTGAATAGATAAAATTCCTTTTACTATTCAGTCAAGTCTGGAATACATTTAAAAATATTATTTTTCTAATTTATAATGAGTTTTGCAAATATGAGATTTGCAATTATATAGCAAATAGATGTTATTTTTTTTCACTATTTGATAATACAAAACTTTTATCGTACATAATTGTTATTTCAAAATGAACAAAAACATTCTCTGTGTTTTGTGAACCACTATGGTCAACTAAAGGTTAAAAGCACTTGAAAAGCCAAATTTTTGAATTCAATTACGGCAAGGTTTGAGTTTACGTTATTTTGACAAAAAGTTAATCTATATATTATGTTATTATTGAAATGCCTATAAATTTATATGTCGCTTAATTTTATTACCATATAAGAAGAAGAAATATTACAACAGTACCTATTGACTTGGTGGTTGCGAGTTTGATTCGATAGGAGGGAAATAAATTATTTTCATTTATCATCTCTGTTAAGACAAAGTGTAGCGTTGAATTACGCTACGCATTTCCTGAAATTTCAGTATAGAAAAGGAGTGTTTCGATATTCAGCTATCTTATTGTATATAATGAATGTTACACTAAAAGAAGTAAAACAGAAAACGAAAAAAGACAAAAAATACTTCAGTCATAAAATAATTCGAAATTTTGTAAGCTGACAAACTTACTCTCGTAACAAGTATAAAACAATCTCTCTCTGAACTTTAATGACAAAAATATAAAACGTATATTTTTGGACAAAACAGGAATATGCATCCAAATAAAAGTAAATTCTCGTATAAAAATACGAGAATTTACTTTTATTTGGATGTAATAGCGATATTGTTTTACTTAAAGCTCTTAAATTTTTTCTCTCAATTTTAATATAATATTCTGTTGCACATTTTTGCATTCTTATATTATTTAACATCTATACCAAATGTAACTCTTTTATCTTTGTAACTCAAAATGAATATAACTTATAAAAGACATTTGATGTTTAATGGTGGCTTTAAATGAACTTAAATGTCGTAGTTCTTTTTAAAACGGTGTAAAAATATTTTCTTCTATTTTTCTAACTTGTGTTCTTTCATTTAACAAAACCAATTGTCTTTACTAAGTTAATTGTTTTATTAAAACACAAATTGTCTTAGTAAAAGACTAGCAGAAGCCAACCAAAAGTCCCTAATCCCTATAAATTTGTTAAAGCTTACGTTTAAATATATATATATATATATATATATATATATATATATATATATATATATATATATATATATATATATATATATATATATATATATATATAGCTTTGAACTCTACCACTTTCCTTATAAGTAGGAAAGAGGTAGAGTTCCAATAGGTAGTAATGGTGAGGTAGAGTAGAGTAGAGTAGTTGTGATAGGTATGAAGCTATGCCATCTTTCCAGCCTTCAGTACATCGATAATCTTGTGAGTCAAACATCCAAACGGTCAGTCTAGTCAGTGGTTACTCAAGGCGGCGCTTGCAACTGAGGATGCATGCTCTTGCATTCCGTATCTATTGATCCAAGTTCAAGCCTATAAGACAGCCTCTTGCCAACTTGTCAAGTATGAACTATTGAATTTGAGCTAAAATTTTTTAACTTAATAGATCTTACGCATATCTGAACGAAATATAAAAAAATGATGACGTAACAGTCTGCTTTACAATTTTTGCATATTTTAGAAATGCAACGAGGGAACCCGTGCTTTTATATCGATTAAAAAAAATGATTAAAATTTCTAAATAGTTTAGATGCATACTTATTTTAAATAATAATATGCACCTTTAAGCTTCTTGATATAACAAACTAAAAAATATACTTTTTTTTTAAACTTCTACAAAATTTGGTTATGCTTTATCACTAAACTTATCCCATATATATAAAAAGCACGAATTTTAAAATATATCCATCATTTTACCCACAATTTGTTTCTACGGCTCAATTTTTCGATCATTGTATTGTCCGGTATGTAATTTTAAATGGGAATACGTTATTTGAATTTTTCAATTGAATTGAAACAAAGCATTTTGAAGTAAAATGATAAAAAGTTATTCTGATTTTTATAGACCGCTTTTATGGTTGAAATTACAGAAAAAATCAGTTATTATTCAAAAGTTAAACTTAATAAATATTTTTAAAAACATTTTAATATTCTGAATAATTTCTTGATTTTTATCTAAAGTTCAAAATTAACGAGCAAAATCTATAAAAATATTCTAATTTTTGGTCTGAAAGTAAAATTTACTACATCCATAATATATAATTAAACGCTTTATTTTATTAATTACTAAGCTACTTTGTTGTTAAAAAGTTAGTTGGTAAGCTAGTTAGCCATTTAAAAAGTTAGTTAGCCAATAGAAACGTTAAAACGTTAAATAAATTTCACTTTCATAAACAACAAATATTTTAAGCCAAAATTCGTACCTAAGTGTTAAAATACTAAACACATACCAACGATACAATCTACAATTAGAGTGGCAATAGCGTCGACAATACGTGGCGGTAGACAGCACGTTTGTAAAAATGTAAATTTTATAGCTGAGACCAACCTCATACCGCTCGGGTATAAATATTTGAACTTCAGTGCAGGGCATGCGCTGTAATACGGTGCTATGAAAATTGACACCGTAGTGTAACCTTACTACCTGTTAAAAGAATTTCGTGAATAATATATATAAATATGTAATAATAGGGTCGGTTTCTCGTCCAATTATGACAATGATATGATGTTGTGGCAAAAATAAACATAATTATTTTTTTTAAGTCGACCCTACAATTGTCAGTTGTACAGTCGTAATATCTTTACTGCCATTATATCATTGAGTAAGTTTTTAATACTGATAGCTCTTATCATCGTCTGTATAATAAAAAAAAACATTTATTTTTAATCTGTTCTCTTATCAATTTTAAAAAATCTTTTACATGGCAAGTAAGTACAAGTTTAAATTTGGTTTTTTATTTCACGTAACGTAGCCTAATAGTGTTTTGCTTGTCAAATACACTCAAGGGTAACATAGTCGATGTATTTCGGACTGCTACTGCTTTACTAGAAATATTTGGAAAGCATATTGTAGAATTATTTTTTATTCATTATTCAAGCATTTGTCAAAAGTTGTATATAAATATTGGTTTACGGCGTAATGGTTTTGTTAATTACTATGTTAAATAGAAGCAATCGAAAAAAACCTTTATTTAGAAAAAACGTAGCCTTAATCTAAGCATCATTTCTACAAAGTAAGTTAACATAGTTTACTAATATTACATTTTTTATACGTTATCCTCATAAAATATAGTAAATAACGATACGGCTCGGTGTAACGTAGTTCCTTGCGGTCCATATGCATTTACATCACTGTCCACGAAACGTGCCTCCTTATGCGCCGTTAATCTTCTTTATTATACTATTTATTATCTCCGAAAGGCCCCCGGTCGCGGGTTCGAGACGAGAAATTTAAAAGTACGCTATCCTTGTCGTACTATATTTTGTCCGACATATGAATGTGTGTAAATAAAATTGTTACACATAAAATAAGAGAAAAGTCAGAAGCGTTTTGGTGCAGTTTGAAACATTTATAACTGTCTTTATGATGGTAGCGGCTTCGATTTTCACATTGAAGATTATTATTGAACTTGTTTGTTATTTCCGTTCTCTGAAGATTTAGAATTAAGAAGAAAACGCTACATTAAGATACATATTTCTTATTTCAGAAACTTCTTGTAATCTTTGAACTTGGCTGCTAAATATTAATGCTTGACATTGTAGTGGATTCTACGAATATTTTGGCAATAATATAAGGTGACATGCAAGTAACTATGGCAACGTCTATTACGCTTACAGACGCTTACAGACGCTACGCTACGCGAATTACAGAACAGCACACGGGCACAGGCGTGTGACTGTAAACGACAGATTGTGGGTTCGATTCCTACTAGAAGTGAAATATATTCGAATGAAATATTTAACAGTTTTATTCGTTCTATAATAGAAACAAGGCAAAGCGCGGCGTTGAGTTCCACCATGCAATATGGAATGCCTCGAATTTGCGAAAATTGGGGAACAGAATGGAGTGTCTTTACACAAGGTTTTCAAGTTCTCTCTGCGTACCCTGCCATGTGCGGGAGCGTAATGCTGAAAAAAAAGAATATTCTAATTAAAGTTATTACTGATAAAATATTAATTCGACATCAAAAAACAATACATTGACTTCTTATTGCAAATAAAAATAATAAGTTTGGATTTTGGAGAACAATGTGACACCAATGTACAATTACTAACTTGTTTTACAAAACAAAAAAACACCTGTTAGGCATTATAGCCATATACGTACCTACTAAGTTAGTTTATCAAAATAACCTGTCCTGTCAAGGCGCAGTGGCACAAGCGAAAGACTGTAACCGACAGATTCTGGGTTCGATCCCTACTCGAGGAAATGAAATATTTAATATTTTCAAATTAAATATATAATGTTTCATTTCTTCGCTCTGGTAATAAGGCAAAGTGCGACGTTGAGCCCTGCCACTCAACACACAATGCCTCAAATTCGGCAGAAGGTGCAAAACGGAAGTGGAACGGAGTGTCTTAACACTAGGTTCCCGGGTTCCCTCTGCCTAGGGTAGGCAGAGTAAACCAGCCTTGTGCGGGATACAGCATGAAGCTAAAAAAAACAAAAGAAAAAAAATGTAAATTACTTTTTTTAGCTTCACGGTGTATTTTACATATAGCAGAGTAGGCATAGGGAACGTGGGAACCTAGTGTTCGTTCGACACTTTGTTCCACATCCGTTCCCCACTATCCGACCGATTTGAGGCATTACGCGTTAAGTGGCGGAAATCAACCCCACGTTTTACTTTATTACCAGAGCGAAGAACTGTAAACAATATTTTTTTTAATTTGAAAATAATATATATTTCATTTCGTCGACAGGGAATTGATCCCATGACCTGTCGCGTTTACAGTCTCAAGCTTGTGCCCCAGCGCCACGATATGATATCATTACAACTTAATGATTAATTGAAAATTTTCAGTAATTATCCACCCTTAAATTCAGCCACGTTTAAATTGTGCTATAGCGAATTCCATGTTTAATTTTTCGTTAATTAAGAGGGTAGGTAGAGAAAATATAATATAAAGACAATCTTTGTACTGTCCGCTTTTTGACCAAATTCCAGATTTACATATTCAGTGGCAGAATTAAACGCTGTTTAAGTTTAATAAACCTTAGTATCCAATTGATAACTAATTTGAAAATAACATATTTAACACACACACTATAAAATAATAAAGTCCATATTATATGACGATTAAAATTGTTATTCAAATATAATTATACATTCATAATAGCAGATTCCAAATCTCATCGGGCATTCCTTACTAAAATATTACATGTATCGTGACAGTAAAACTGTGACGGTACTTGACGCCGTATTTTACCATATATGTTATTTTTTTTTTCACCTGGAAATTGAATCTACAGTAATGGTGTTGTGGTAGTTAAATTCTTACATTTTTACCCCACAGTGACCTTAAAATGTTGTTGTGGCCCGTCGTAGCGCGCGCTCAAGCGTGTTTTTGCAATTGCGATAGATTGTGGATTTGATCTCTACTCGAGGAAATTAAATATTTAATATTTTCATTTTATTCTCTTTGTTAACAAGGCGAAGCGCGGCAATGAGGTTTGCCACTCAACTCACAATATCACAAATTCGGCGGAAAGGAACTAAATGGGGTGTCCTAACACTAAGTTCCCAAGTTCCCTTTGCCTAGGTGTATCCCAGTAAGCATGCTAAAAATATACTTTAATTTGAAAAAAATTTAGCAATTTGCAAAAAAGCCCAGCTAGTTTCATACTAAACTTTTCGACGACTTTGTAATTAAGCTTTTCATACATAGATTGGTAATCGATGTTCATTGTTCGCGGTCCCTGGAGCCCGGCGAGTGACAGGTTAATAATACTAAATCAACTATATGATCATTGAGCTAATAATAGTGTACGAAAGTTACTCGCGCAAACAAAATGTTTGCTCACCTATACTGGTGAATTGATGTGAAATTTCGTATTTATGTGTGAAGGGATTAATTTCTTTTTGATCCACTTTACAAATTTTGATATTATATATCTTTTGAATTTGAGGATTTTATAATATTTGTCAATATAAAATATATGGTGATTATAGCTTTAGAACATAGTGAGGCGTTAGCTTCCGCCTCTCATTACGCAATTTCACAAAAATAAGCCTTTCACACTATATTACTTAGTAGGTAGAAAATTTGTTTTTTTTTAGCTTCACGCTGTTTCCCGCACAAGGCAGAGTAGGCAGAGGGAACCCGGGAACCTAGTATTAAGACACTCCGTTTTACTTCCGTTCCCCACTTACCGCCGAATTTGAGGCATTGCGTATTGAGTGGCGGAAGTCAACGCCGAAGAAATGAAACATTAAATATTCAAATTGAAAATATTAAATATTTCATTTCCTCGACTGGGGATTGATCCCAGAACTTGTCGGTTACAGCCACACGCTTGTGCCGCTGCGCCACGACAGGCCTCCTAGAAAAAATGTTTCACGCTATTTACCCTAACACATTTATATTTTTTTATTATTTTTCAGCTTCACGCAGACTCTACTACCTAGTGTTAACACACTTCGTCCCGTTCCCCACTTTCCACTTAATTTAATTGAGTGTTAAGTGGTGGTAATCAACACTGCACTTAGCTTTTTTTACCAGAGCGAAGAAATGAAAACAATAATTATTTATTTTTACTATTTTTAAAGTGTTATTCCACACTTATGAAAGAAAAATACTATATTTAAAAACGTATTAAAATTTCGACGAAGCTTGGTAAGGACGGATGGCTTAGTGGTCAGAGCGCTTGAACGGTTTTCAAGAGGCGCAGGTTCAAATCCTGATTCGTCCAAATTTTAATACGTTTTTAAATATAGTAATAATTATTTAATTTGAAAATATAAAATATTTTATTTCTTCGATTGGGACTCGAACCCACAACCTGTCACGTTTAAAGGCACACACTTGTGCCCCTGCGCACAACAGGCCTCTCTTAATACATTTGTGTGTTGCAAACCTTAACGCCACTCGCTATTTACCAGAGCGGGGAAATAAAAATAATTTATTGGGTAAACGGCAATAATTTATTGAGGAAATGGAAATTATTATTT